>JAODAL010008702.1:0-115799 GCA_025379985.1 Phyllomedusa bahiana | reverse complement strand
TAAAAAACCCCATAATAAAATCAAAAGTCTGGCATGAATAAAATAATGGACTTTCCAATATGAAAACAGTAGGAAGTTCACACACCGGCTGCCTTTTACTGAAAAATAAAGGGGAAGGGCCATTATTAAAACTTCTACATAACTGGCCCAAGGTTTTCTTTGTAATGGGTAATTTAACTTATGAAGTCTCCCTTATAGTTTATGAATCCGCCAAAGTTTTTAAATTCACATATTTGTTTCATGGCCCTCATTCAGCACCAAGTGTCGCTTTTTTTCGTAATTCCAAAGATGTCAAGTCAATAAAATATTCAAAATTACGGGTAAACCATCAAAAAATTAAGGTTTTTCCATTTACTTTTTTGTTTTAGCTGCCAATTTAAAAAATAAAAGGTTCTTTTCACCTCAATTAGTCTGTGCCTCCTTATGCTGGTCTTCTATTTTTTTCCAGCCTGACGGGAACAGGACGCACTACAGTGGGCACATGCCCATGGTGCAATTCCACTGGAGTGGTAACTTTCCAACAGTGATTTCAGCCAAAGGGGACAAGACTGCTATAACAAATTTGTGGGTGCAATGTGACTCCTATTAAATCAAAGGGGAAAAAACAAGATCGAAGAGTGAGGGCGGGCAGACGGATCAGGGCAGGGAGGGGGACATAACCCTTTTTATTTGAATTTGGGCAGAATTAGCCAAAAAAAGAACAAACAAGAAGATAGATAATTGAAGGACAACCCCCTTTAACTTACAAAAAACCAGATTTGCATATGTTCTTGAAAACCAAACAAATTAAGAACTTTAACCGGGGTTTTTAGCATATTTCACAAATACTGCTCTAAAATTTTTAATACATACATCGTAAACGAAAGCTTACTTAAAGGCATTTTGGTATCTTTTTCAGTTCACTGAAAAATGCATCTTGAACATCCCCCGAAACAGCAGCTGTAACAAAGTAAATACTATAAATTGTGCGTGCTGACATATACAAAGAAAATACTGCCATTAATAAAGTAAAAACTTTTGTAATACTATGAAATTAATGTCCAATATAATTTCGGACGGTGTAACGGGGGTTAATTAATGCTGCCCAGACAAGAGCTTCCCCCAAAGCTCTTATTCAGTATATAACTTCAATAGTAGCAGGCTTTTTAAATTTTTAAAAAGCTATTTTATTTTGAAACATTCTTAAAACGCCTTATGTATAAGGCAAATAGAATATACTTGCGATTGTAAACGACAGAGTTTACATGTATTGACTAAAGTAAGTCCATTGTGTCCATTTTCAATATGCAGCTTCCACTGCTAGCTCCAACTGAGGAGAGCTTACTGATCGGTGGCACACCTGTGACGAATCAAGGGCGGTCCCGCTTTCTCAAGCATGCGTGAGCATTATAGCGTTCTACTTAAATAGTATGTTCAAATCATTACAACATATGTCAGATAAATATATGCCGAATAAACACATGCCAAATAAATATATGCCAAACATATTATTTAAAAATATAAGTCACTTATAGTTTACAGAAAAACTCTGTTCGTTCATCCCTTTCGGTGACAATTTATCAAGTTTAAATATCCATCTGGATTCACAACGTAACAAAGTTTTTTCATCACTGACACCCTGTGTCTGCTGGATTCCTTCTAGGATACACCAACGTAGTTCACTAACTGCATGCATGTGTCCTAGAAGGAATCCAGCAGATACAGGGTGTCAGTGATGAAAAAACTTTTTTACTTTGTGATCCGTGGATTTTTTTACTTGATAGATTGTCACCCGAAAGGGATGAACAAAACAGATGAATTTGGGTAAAGTTTTTCTGTAAACTAAAAGGTAAAATTTAAAATTTTTAAAATAATAGTTTGTTTGGTATATATTTTTTAGGGCATTTATTTTATCTGGTTTGGGTTTTTTATTCGGCTATCTCTATCTGACATATGTTTATTCGGCATATCTCTTTTTCGGATATGTTTATTCGGCATAATTTACCCTTGGTTGTTTTTTATTGGGCATACCCTCTGTCTGACATATGTTTTTTCCCGGCATATCTCTATTCGGCAAAATGTTTATTCGGCATATATTTTCGGCATATACTAATCTGGCCATTATTTATTGAATATGTTTGTAATGATTTGAACATACTTTTTAAAGTGAACTCCGTAATGCTCACGAAATTTTGAAAACGGGGACCCCCCTTTCAAAAACGGTGCAGGTGTGCCCCGTTCATTTAAGTTTATCCTCAGTTGGAGCTAGCAGGGGAAGCTCCCACATTGAAAAGGGGACACAATGTATTTTAATTTGGGGTCAAAAAATTGTAGCTCTGTCTTTTCTTAATCACAAGTTATCTTTTTTTTGCCTTACACATTTTGGGCGTTTTAAAAATGTTTCAAAATAAAATAGCTTTTAAGAAATAAACAGCCTGTTACTATTGAATTTTAATTAAAACTATGAAATTAAACATGAGAATTTACAGAGAAACCCAAGCACTGCAAAAAAACTATTTGGGCTAGTGTAAACAATGCTAAAAAAAAAGGGGTGAGTTTACCCCAGGGGAAAAAAGCCTTGTTTCCTATTTTGAAAATTTCGCTAAACTTTAATGGGGAAAAACAAACGTGGCCGTCCGAAAAAGGGTTTTTCTGCCTCCTTACTTTTTTTTGTCGGTGCGAAAAAAACCCACTATGCCAATTCTATGTACGGTGATGTAGGCCCAACAAAAAAATTAACCTAGGGTAAAAATTAGATCGCTTTACTTTTGGGATGGACAAGGATTCTGAGGTTAAATTTAGCCCCCGGAATCTCCCCCCAAGAATGGGGCCCAAATCTGCTGTGTGAACATACTTTTAAGGCTTCCAAGACTGTTTAAAACGAAAAAGAAATTAAAAATGATTTTTTGTAGGTATCTCGCCAGATACCTCTTTAAAAGGGTCTGACTTTAGTCTGACTTCCCGGGCCCAGTGAAAAAAAGTACCTTAAAGGCTTTTTTCCTTTGATTTTAGGTAACTGAAAGCTCTAGTTTCAGCAAGCTGTACCGGTGAGTGGTTTTTTAAAGAATTCCTTGTGGGACTTGACCCTTTCGGATTTGGGTGAAAGTAGAAACTCTGAAAAATGCTCAAAGAAGGAATTTTTCCAATCTAGGAGAGGGCGATAGAAAAGGGTTTAGAGATTCAGTTTTTCAAGAAATATACATATTTGAAATGCTATTCAAAATAAATGACAAAATTAGCAAATTTTGTGAATTATTTCCATCTTATACCCAAATTTTTTTTAATCAGTTTCTGATGGTAAAAAAATTTTGGGAAATATTTTTAACTTTTATACTGTAAAAAAAAAGCTTGTTATATCATTATTGACGGCCCCTTCTTTAAAGCTGTATCCCGAACTTTATTGATAAAAAAATTTTTTGCATGAAAAAAAATGCTGGTTTTAAAAGTTAAACGGGTCCTGGGGTCCATGTTTTTGGATCCGAAGGCTAAAACTGCCCACCACCCATTTTCTGTATTTTAACAGTAAAAAACCGGGGAGTACTTTTTTAACTTTTTAACTGCTTAAACTGAGCCCAATTAAAATTTTATTCTGTAATTATATAAAACCATTTAAAAGAAAAAATTATAAAAAACACTCCCCCAATCTGGGCATGTAAAAAATTATAAATTAAAAAATGGGACATCCCAATTTGAAAATTACACCAAAGGGTTTCCTAGTAAAAACAGTATAAATAGAAAGGGTTGAATGTTCCCCCAGCTTTATAAGTTTTAACTTTCCCGGATTATTTTAAGCCAACCAAGTGGCGTGTGGGGCCCAACACAAAGAGGGTTTTCCCCGACAGATCGCAGGCATTGCATGGGCACAGCCTTTCCGGGAAATCAGATCTTCACCTGCATGTATAACACAAAAAGCAAAAAAAGATGCAGAAAAACCAAAAAAACAACAATTCATAAAAAACAGGTCATATCAAAAAATGTTTTGATTTCTATGACAAGGTAAGTGAAAATTGGAGAGGGCCATGGGGCCTTATGGAGATCTGTTTTTTCCCAAAGCTTTTAAATACTGGTTTTAAGTACAAGGCGGGTTTCTGAGGTGTGGGGGATTTGGGGGGAATAAAAGACGCCATGAGAAAAAGAACCTCTTAAAAGGAGGGAAAAACAAGCCCCAAAGGGGTACATTTCCCAAAATTTGGGAAAAAGTCGGGCGACCCAAATCTCACATTTCTATTTCAAAATTTTTTTTAAGGGAACTTTGTCAATGTATTTGACAGAAAAGGGGGGCTTTAAAACAGAAAGGGTTTTTGGTGCTTTTTTTTTTGGTTTTTTTGGGCAAAAGGGCAAAGCATTAGTGCTGAAATATTATAAAAAAAAAAACGCCCTGTATGAAAGAAACCCTAAAGCATTTTTTTTTTGGGGGGATCCTTAAAATGTAGCCAAAAAATTAAAAAAAATTTAATAAAAATGTAAGATATTACAAACACCCTTTTGTTTAAAATGGCAGCAGGGGCATATTAAATTAGGGGGAAAACTATGCATAACAAGAGAAGGAACTGGGAATTCTAGTTCTCAGCCCTTTAAATTTTTTAAAGGCTCCCCAAATGAAATTGGACACAAAACCTTTGCAGGATAGCTACCTATAGGTTTTTTTCCCCCTATGGATAAATTTTTTTAATTGCTTTCCTTTTTCTGGGAAAGTGGGGGCCCTCAAAACTTTCCCTCTCTAGCCAGTACCCTCTTTTCCTGACATGAGGAAAAAACCCCCTAAAAAAACGGGTCCATAGGTGTGTATCCATCCTTTTTTAGAGGGGGAGTCTCCCTTGACTGATCCCCGTAGAAATTTTTTTAAAGGCCCCTTGGACATTAAACTTACGGAAAGCTATTTTATAGGATTTAGTCCTTTGAAAGATGCTTTTTTTAAACCCTTTTTCCCAGGCAGTGGGCTTGTAACACCACAAACCATTTTTGAAGCTTCCAAAATTGGGAAAACAAAAAACCCAAACCCTAAAAGGGACTTTTTCCAGCCAACCAAAAAACAACTAGTGAAAAGGGGGAAAAAACCCCCAAAACCCAAACTGTCTTTAGATGAGTATCTTGTCCTTTTTGGCTGGGGGAGCCCAAGGGATGGGGTTCGGTTTAACTTGACCCTAATTTCCCAAACCCCCTACCCCCAAACCCCTCTTTCCCCGGGCGCAAGTGATAACTTTACTGTAGTAAAGTGGTAACATCAGGCTGTTTATAGACAACATTTACCCACTTATACATTAAAATTTTTACAAGTATTTAACAAACTGCTTAGTTTTTGCAGATTCTTGTCCAAAGTAACGCATTGTTACTGTTTTTTCCCTAAAAATCAAAGTTTGTTTTTATTATTTTTTTTAGCCTTTTGGGAAATCCCCTTTGGCTTTCCCAAAACCCGCCTTAGTCTTTTGGGGATGCTTTCAATCGATTCAAACAGGTCTTGACCAAAAAACTGATCCCCCGATCTCTTCTACACATTTCAATGTTTTGGGGCAAACTGAAAATTTGGGTTTCGAATACAGCTTTTTCTTTAAATCCCACCCAAATTTTTGGATTGGGGGGGAGGTCTTTAGGACTGTGTGCAGCAACTCATACTTCCTTGGGGCATTGAACCCTTTTCCCTTTTACAACCTTGAGTACACTTCAGGTCGTTGTCCTGCGGAAAAATTATGTCATCCCGGTTTTAAAAAACCCCCCAATTTCTTAGTATAAAGAAGTAACTCATCTTTTAAAATACTCACAAATAGCTCTGCATTGAGATCAACATCGATCCTGGTCAATTTTCCAACACCTTTGGCTGGAAGCAAACCCCCTATCATCAGACTTCCCCCAAACCCCAAAACCCAAAAAGTTTCTTCAATTTTTTCAATCTGTTACACCATTTCCCTTTCCTTTTAAAAAAAAAAAAAAAAAAACCCCTTTTGCCCCCATCAGAGCCCGGTTTTAAATTTACTTTCACTCATCGCTCCAAATAACCCTTTTTCCCAAACTTCTATTTTTCGTTTCTTTTTTGCAAACTCGAGCCGAGTTCTTATTAAAAGAATTTTAAGGGCGAGGGTTTTCACCTTTTTTTGGCCATAAATTTCCCAAAAACTTGGTAAATTTCGTGTTGCCCCGATTTTCTTGCCCCTGGATGTTTTGTTTATTTTCACTAATTTCAAAGCCTCCAGCCGGGCTCCAAATGCCGTTCTGTTCACTTTTGGGAAATGATAGACCCTGTGATGAACCAAATTTTCACACTTTTTTGTTTGCCTGGGGGCGTCCCACTTTGGCTTTTGAAGGGATGGGCGGACTTCATTTTAAAATTCTTTTCCCGCTGTCATGGCCTCACAGATGCAGGGGTTTAAAGTTTCTTGGCTATCCCAAAGAGCTTGATGAAGCGGGTTTTTCTTTGTTGGGGAAAATTTTTATGGCTTTCTCGACCAGTGACCTTTCCCCTTGGGAATCAGCCTAAAAACCACGTTAGCTATTTTTGGGGAAAGTTAGAACAGGTTGTAATTTGTAGTATACAGGAAGAAGAAAAAAAAAAAAAAAAAAAAGATTGTCCCACCACAAGGAGCCCAAAAAAGTAACAATGCAGGGAAAAGAAAGAAATTTAAAAAAAATTAAAGCAAGTGATAAGTTTTCCCAAATGATTGTCTATAAAATGATTGAGAGTTCCCCCACCGGGGGGTCAAAGCTGAAATGTATGGTGAGATATGGGAGCCTTGAAAAATTAAAAATTCCCAAAAACCCTTCTACCCCTTTTTTTTTGTCTGTGCATAACTTTTGAACACAAAAAAAAAAACTTTTAAAAAAAAAATTTTTTTAAAACTGCAAAAAAGGCTTTCAGTAAAGGGGAAAAAAAAATGTTTTCCAAAAAAAACATCCTGAAAAACAAATTTTTGGAGTCTATGATTTTGTTTAAGAAAAAAGTATTGTCCCATCAAACCTCCTTCATAGATGAACCCAAATCTGAGGGTCTTATGTCCAGGCTTTGGAAAAGGCCTTCTACACTAACTTGTGTTTTGGGGGCAAAGCCCGGGGACCACAAGGGGGAACATTTCTCTAACAATCTCAGAGTAAAAAGGGGGTTTTCCTCATGCACAAACAGTTTTGATGAACAGTTTAAATTTTTTTGCTTCTTTGAAAGCAAGAAAATATTTTTTCGAAATTGGTCAAAACTGTTTTTTATACGAGTGGAAAAATTTTTCCCCCGTTTAAAAGTTTGCCCACCTTTATGTTTTCCAAAACTTTTTAAAAAAAAACTCATCGATTGGTTTAAGATTGGGGAGGGAGTTTTAAAACACTGGCAAGACCCAATTTCCCCCTCGCCCCTTGGCAAATGCTTGGAAAAAAAAAAAATGTACCAATTTATTTTATTTTTGGGTAGTCGGGTCCATTTTAAAAAATGACCTCACCAAAATAGGCACCTACACAGACCCCCCACAGCCCCTGGGGGGGGGCTCAAGGCTTGGAAAAAGGATGTAGGCAAAAGTTTCAAGCTTCCTTAAAAGGGTTTACCCTTGATTTTTCAAGGTAGCTAAATACCCATGGGTTTCAAGGACAGTTTTTAAAAAGAAGAACTATGTGCATATTTTAATTAAAAACAGATGGGGGTATTTTTGAAGTTTTAAATGCGAAAAAATAACCATCCTTGTTTTTGCCTGAAAAGATTCTTTATGTGTGGAGTAAAGAATTTTTTCCGTAAGGGTTACTTTCAAGGGAGAGAAATGCACCCCTACCCCCCAAAAAATAGTAATGGCACATTTTGTTTTTTTGAAGGAAATAAGCTGTATAAAATTTCTTTGATGTTTTTGCCCCATCACCAAAAGGCACTGTGGGCACTAAGTTTAATGTCCCCAAATGAACGAAAGGTTTAACCTTTGGGTGGGCCCCATGTGAAAAGCAACATAATAATTGGAAAGAAATCAATGTTTTAAAAAAACGGGTTTGCAAAGATGAAAAAAAAAGCAATAAAAAAAAATTACCCGACTCCCTTTTTCCCAAATTTGAATTTAATTGGTACCCCAAACCCTACCTTTGTGAAACCCCACAAAATATATCTTTTCAGCCCATAAGCTGTAAAAGGTAATACATAATTTAAATTTTGCATTAAAACCCAAAGCATAATTTTTTTTAATTAAGTAAAATTTTTAAAAATATGTCCGGACTTTATAAAACATCTTTTAATCCTGGGGGTAAAAAGGGGTTTTTTTTCTGAATTTAAAAACAACCCGGGGCCCCCCTTTTTGGGTTTTTCCCCGGGAAGCTTGCCCGTGGCACAAAGAATTTTGGGTGGTAAAAAAATTAAAAAAGGCGCCCGTGTAAAAAAATTTTTACTCTAAATGGGAAAAAAAGTATAAAATTGTCTATACAATCAAAACTTTACCTATTTTCCTTTTTTGTTCCTTTAAAACATCATTACATGAAGGAAATTACTGATACATGCAAAATCTAATTTACGTGAATAAATCTTCAGCGTTTGACTCTCACATCGTATTTGTTCTATACAATGGAGGTAACATGTTAAAATATATACGTGCAGAGAAGCTATTCCCACTGTTTATCTGGAAAAACGCAAGATAAAATTATTTGTGGCACAATACTGTTTTGACTGATCCCCTTTCAGTCCTGATTGAGGGTTCAATTTGATCAAAATGACATTAATAAGGTGAGTTTTGCCATGAAGCACAAAAATCCATCCCTAAGGCGGTATCATTGATTGCTACAAGCTGGACTCTTAGAGTACAGAGGGAAGACGGCCATCACTTGCGTATGTTCTTCCCCTTTTTTTGCCATATGGTCAGTTTTGTGAATTATTAAACTCATGAATGATGGAGAGATAGCTCATACTGCAAGCAGTGGACCGCAATCTCCAACACATTAACGGAGAGCCATGCTTGTAGTATAGCTTTACCTTTAATAGTAACTTGAAGCATATAGGACTCAGCAGATATACATAGACACTCTATACACTCAGCATACACACACACGCTATGCACATTGTATCTACGCCACTTCAGATATCGCCGACACGTATGCTAAGAATTCTCTTTGTGGCATACTGTTTTGCTTTACCTACCCCGCGTTTTGAGTCCTGTGTATGCTGTCAAAGGTCAGATATTTCATTTGTAATTAAATGACGCATGTATAGAAAGGTTTTGTCTATGAAGCAAATTACCAATTCCTAAGGTCGGCTCATTGCTTGTGCCTACAAGCTGGCCTCAGAGCCAGGGAGAACGGCCATCCCTCCACCATCACAGCACCCCCCCCCCACCACACCTTGCGTATGTTCTTCTCCCCTTTTTTCTATGGCAGTTTCGAACTTAAAACATGAATTTAGACGGGGAATAGGGGGGGGGGGATAAAAAATTTCCTCCCCAAGCATATGGACTCATCTACACCATTAACGGAGGCCATCTTGTAGTAAGCTTCAATCTGACCTCTTTAACGCTGTAAATACTGTAGTGCTATTATGTTTTACAATTTACCTACTGTGGATATCACAAATAACTCTTTTACAAAAGTCACATTGTAAGCTTAGGGAATTAAACTTCAATTACTTCTTCAAAGAATCCGCTTTCCTACTTCTGTACATCTGTTATATGAGGGATGTCAATGAATCAGCATCATCTTTAAATGTACCTGACTGCACACAAGGAAAAATTGCCGAATGTCTATGGACATCTTCAGTTTTCCATACCATGACCCTTACCTTAAACAAATTTCCACCATGGTTGCACATTTGACTGCTTTTCCTTCCTAATGGGCCTCATCCCAGTCAAGTTCATAAGAAACTATCAATAGACCATGAGCTGCGCACTAGGTTATAAGGTGTTTAATTCATCCAAACCAGTCTTAAGGATATCCTTTGGGATGTACCATTTGCATATGATGTTTCTGAAGAAACGAGCAGCATCGGTCATTGACAGGTTACAAATATCAGCATAATTGTGACCTTGTAAAAATCTAAAGATAAGTCCCTCACTACTGACAGTGCACTTACACTATATTATCTAAGTGAGAGCCTGATTAGATGTGTTATATGAGGCAAACAAACAACCAATGGAAACTCATTGAAAAATAGCATTTATGCCATCTACTTTACATGAAAAAACATACTTTGGACGGTTATTACGTTCACACGTTTTGATCAAAACTGTTTAAGCCACTACTCCGATTTTCAACGGGTACCTCAATGCAGGTGGTTCCTACTTATTATTACCTCTCATAGAGAGCGTAATAATAGAGTAGGACAATCTGCAATTGGGGTCCCTTTAAAAGTCGGTGGGTGGCGTAAACTCTAAGTTTTGATCAAACATGTATGTGAACTAAAGAACCTCAAAGTTTTTTTTCATGTATTGTAGATAACGACAAGCATTGGCCAAAATGTGGCTCACGTGCTTATACCCAATGCTTAAAAGGAGTTTG
This sequence comes from Phyllomedusa bahiana, assembly GCA_025379985.1. NCBI lineage: Eukaryota > Metazoa > Chordata > Amphibia > Anura > Hylidae > Phyllomedusa > Phyllomedusa bahiana. The sequence goes on along the minus strand of JAODAL010008702.1, from coordinate 105,389 downwards.
CCACAAAGTAAAATTGATTGTGGGAAGTAGGCAAATATAAACAATTTTCACCATTCATATTATTTTAAAAATGAAACTACCCATTTTTGTTTCAGCTGGCACTTTCTTAGTGATCCATAGTGTACAGCTTCATCTACCAGGTGATGACGAACCAGGGAACAAGAGTCCACAGTCCTGGCCCGCCACATGCGGCAGACATCACCTGTCAGGCTACTGTCCAGTTCTCTCTTATGCCAGAGTTATCATACACACTAACTCATTCTTAGTGTTGTAACCCAGGTGCTGTCATTATACTCCTCTCCTCTGTACTCCTTAGTAACTAGTCAAAACAGTGCAAATAATAAAAAGTAACACCTCAATCAGGGCATGTGCACTGAGACAAGAAAAAAAAAATATCCATATTATTAGCTCCTTTTTACAGGGATTTAAACCTAGTAAACACCCTTATAAGGGAAGGCAGAAAGCTCTAAACCACTCAGTACATTATAGCTACTCCACGGTTCTTTTATAAAGAACACTTTATTTGGAATAGAGGAGACCTAGTGTGGGCGGAAAGGACTGGTTTATGTCAGGCCTGTGAGTCATATTTTATGCAGTTCAAGCAAAATCCACATTCCCCTTTTGAACACACTGAAATCTGATGCAGGATAAGCAGATATGAAATGTATGTGGCAAAACCCCTCGGACGATTGTAATTTGTTTAGTGAGAGCAGAAGGCAGGGTGCGATGTCACTCCACTGACAGATTCGGAGATGAAGGTTAAACTAGTTATATCTAACAAGGGGAGTTAGCTTCAGTCAAAAAAAAAAAAAAAAACAGGTACATGTGCCGTAGAGATACTGAAAACAGCCTGGTTTATCTGTCAATCTTGGCTAGAGACAAACACTGTCCTGATAACTGTCATAACGGCTCGCTAGAAGATGAATATGTATAATCACTGACTCAGAAACCACCAACAGCTCCTGAGGAGGACTAAGTGCAAAACTTCTAGTAACTCTAGTCGAAACATTAGTGTGGTGAGAAAACCCTTTAGCAGTGCAATCCTACCTGTTGTGTACAAGCATACATTTTGCATGAAGTTGGTTCAATATAATCTCATATTAATAATTCTCACTTATTCAGCAAGAACAGAATGAGTGAGCTTCACAACAACCAAAATTTATCTGTACTACCATTCTACACTGAGCTTCATTATAGGGGTTCTGTATTATCCAGTGTAGTTGCATTGTGTGTGGTGTATGTTGTGAAATAGAAGATTTTACCCTGTGTTCTACATTTTGGATATTCATGGTCTCCGGGAAGCAATTTGAATGAGATGGGTACGCAGGTCCCGCTCGTCTTTTTGCACCGAATGCATCCAAATGCGTCGATGAACAGCATTATAAGTTCACATCCTAACCCCGTGAGGGTGACATAGCTCCATGGGCGGCCTAAGCATAGTTCCACACAGGGAAGAAATCACTCGCGTGGGGGCCTCATTTTTAAATAGACTTACTGCAAATACCTATAGAAACAAAGAAATAGGATATATTAGTATTTTCTGGGGTAACACAACATAAAGGTGTCAAGAATTTTGTTAGAATACTTTTAGATTTGGAAATAACATAACTGCTGAGGTCTAGGTTCACAATCTTGTGTTGGAGCCTCTGTTTGGCAAGAGGTGGTGACATGAATCACATGAAAGATACAAATTCGATACCCAAACATGCCCCATGGACTACAATGACGTCCCTCAGGTTTCCATCACTTTAACTGGAAAGTAAGTGCTGCATGCTGCTGCTTTTTTCCATATATTTGACGGAATCTGCTAACAAAGGCCATGTTCACAGGCTTATTTTGACGTGGTTTTTGGAGCGTTTCCTTACCCAAAAACGCTTCCAAAAAACGCCCCCAGTTCATTTCATTGATTCCTGTAAAACCTCATTTGTAGTTCACACATAATGAGGTTTTCTACACTGCTTATTTGGAAGAAGAATGAAGAGATGTGTTCTGTCAATTTCTGACAGCGTCTTTTATAGGAACGCTTTTACGGCGCGGATTTTCATGGATATTAATCTGTATGGGTGAAAACCTCGCGGGAAACGCCTTCAAAAAAGAACCTCTTTCCTAAAGAAGCGGTAAGAGTTTTTAGTGAGAAGGTTTTGTGAGGCTGGAAAAACACTTTCCGGAAAACCACGTCCTAAAACCATGGTCAAGATAAGCGTCCTGAACATTCCTGGCCAAAGGGATTTGAACAGAAACACTCTACCACAGGTTGTGGACCTGGCCATAACAAAATATACCTTAAAAAATCTTCAAAGATACAGTTAGGCAGTTAAACTATATTAAACACTATAGAATTGTTACTGTGGTTGTGAAAGGCAATAATAACCCCTCATTGTAGCACAATAAAAAAGCTCAATCCCCCAACCTATCACACTATAGACCTGATCTCAACGAGGCCTTGTTCCAGTACCTATAAGCACATTTATAAGGCGGTGCCGCAGCAATGTTTAGGCGCATTAAAATCAGTGTAAAGTGCGCCAGGAAGTCAATCCTCTCACCAAATCTGGCGGTCATAGTGTATACCTTGCATAGTAAGCTTTTTAATGCGCCTCTCAATAGGCGCATTGACAAATCACGGCGCATAAGCATATTCATTGGTAGTGAATGTAATGGCTCAATAGGGCGCCATTGCTCGGGGTTATGGAGGCGCAACCAGGATATTACCCTTTTTGGGGTTGCATTACAATGTGTCGTGCCGGCGTATAACTGCGACTAGTTTTGTGTCGTGAGAGTCCATTTACATCGAGAGTATTGCATCAAAAGTGTTTTTGGTACAAAATAGACCAAAAAAACGAGTGTTTGCATATTTGGACATGTCACATATGGTGTCTACTGTTTGAAATAACCAGCAGGTTACTTGATCCTCTCTTCTCCAGGAGATAAGCAGCTACTACAGGTAACTGACAGCAGCTTATCCCATATCCCTGCAGCAGTAAACAGGCATTCTCAGCAGAACGAAGACTGAACTATCCTATGACATATGGACGCTATAATGGGGTCCCTGACCTATGCCCCCCTCTTCTCAATGACACAGAGCTGCTGCAAACAGTGGCCCTCGCCACAGATTACCTGCTGTGTGACATTTTCTTGTATCTGCTCGACCTGGTGATACCAGGGGTTTATGAAACTTGACCACGGCAAGGGTATGTTCACACGCCGCTTATGCGCCGGGGAAAGAGTCTATGGTGAGCATAACAGGAGCATTTTTAGAATAAACAGTGTCTTTGGTACTATTAAAACACCTGGCATATTACGGCGCGTACACCCTGCACTGAGCTCTGCCATCCTCACACACCCTGCACTGAGCTCTGCCATCCTCACACACCCTGCACTGAGCTCTCTGCTCATCATTCGACACACTTGTCTCATTACACCTGCACTGAGCTCTGCCTATCATCACAAATCACACCACCCGATGTCACTGAGCTCTCCCGCCGTCCTTCACACACAAACCCCCTGCACTGAGCTCTGCCATCATCATCACACACCCTGCACTTAGCTGTGCCATCATCACACACCCTGCACTGAGCTCTGCATCCTCTCATTAACACACTGCATCATAGAGCTCTGCACATAATCACACATATACACCCTGCACTCGAGCTGTGCCATCCATCACACATCAATCACACACCTGCACTCGAGCTCTGCCATCTCAATCATACCCCTATGAACTGAGCTCTGGCCGTCCTCACACATCACACAACTGCAACTGAGCTTCTGCCATCCTAAACATCACACACCCTGCAGAATGAGCTTCTGCCGTCCTTCCTATCACAGATCATATACCTCATGGCATGAGCTCTAGCCGTCCTCACACAACCCTGCCACTGAGCTCTGCCATCATAACACTACCTGCACTGAGCCTCTGAATTCCTCACACACCCTGCACTGAGCTCTGCCGTCATCACACACCCTGCACTGAGCTCTGCCATCATCACACACCCTGCACTGAGCTCTGCTCCATCATCCACCACACCCTGCACTGAAGCTGTGTCGCCGATACATCTCTACACTCATCATACACTCCTTGCACTGAGCTCTGCCGTCCTCACACATCATAACACCCTGCACTGTTAGCTCTGCCATTTCAAGTCATTACAGTTTCATACACCCCTGCAAGGAGCTTCTGCATCCTTCAGAAAATCATCACACTACCCTGTCACTTGAGTGCTTGCCGAGTCCATCACACATCTACACCCTCTGCACTTGAGCTTGGCCATCATCACAATCATACACCCTGCACTGAGCTCTGCCATAATCACACATCATACACCCTGCACTGAGATCTGGCCTCCCAATCCTAACAAATATACACAACCCTGCACTGAGCTCTGCCATCATTCACCAATCATACCACCCTGCACATGAGCTCTGCCATCATCCACACACACCTCTGCTCATGAGCTTTGCTCCACTCCTCATTAAATCCACTACTTGCACTGTGCCTCTGCAATCTCATCATCAAATCAACTGCAACAGCTGAGACTCTTGCCTATCATCATCAACATCAACCCTTGCACTGAGCTCTGCCATCATCATCACACCCTGCACTGAGCTCTGCCATCATCATCACACACCGCTGCAAACTGTCATCTCTGCACCATCATCATCACCAACACCTCTGCACTGGAGCTCTGCCATCATTCATGTCACGCACCCGCTGCACTGAGCATCTGCCATCATCATACGATCACCCTGCACTGAGCACTTCGCTGCCATATCATAACACACCCTTGCACTGAGTTATTGCCCATACCTCCCAAATCATACACCCTGCACTGAGTCTTTGCCATCCTTCATCCACCACCCCTAAGCAACTGAGCTCTGCCAAACTCATCATCACACACCCTGCAACTGTAGCTCTGCTGCCATATCACACATCACACCCCCCTCAATGACTCTGCCTCATCACCTCACCCCCCTCAATGAGCTCTCCCCATCATACACATCACCACCCTGCTTTGAGCCTGCCATCACTACCCCGCACTAAGCCTCCCATCATCACACATCATACCCCCGCACGAGCTCCCCACACACACATCACACCCCCCTGCACTGACTCTGCCACCTAACACACACACCCGCCGGCTCTGCATCATCAACATCATACCCCCGCACGAGCTCTGCCTTTTCCAACATCACACACCCTCATGAGCTCTCCCATCCTCAAAAAACCACACCCTGCATGAGCTCTGCCATCAAAAACCCCCTGCATGAGTTGCCTCTCTATAAAACCCTGCACTGGCTTCCAATCTACACCCTGCAGGGCTCTGCCATCTCAACATCATACACCCTGCATGGCTCTGCCATCCCGCAAAACCTGACTGACTCTCCCATAAAATACCCTGCACTGGTTATGATGGCAGAGCCAGTCAGGGTTTTTTTGATTTGAGGAACAGGGCGTCGCTGGGGCGATTCATTCGGGGCAGAGCCCCGAAAGAATCCCTGTGCCCCCAGTCTCGGTGGGTCCAGGCCGCGGTGGGGTGGAGCGCCCTTGGTTTCCCCAGTGGGCGCCAGTCAGATGGGGAGGAGGCGGATGGATCCCCTTCCCGTCCTGTTTTTTCTCCCCTGTATGTACGGTTTGGTAAGCGCTTTGCATACACCCCGTTTCAGGGGGTGTGACGCGCAATTTCTCACCCCCCCCCGTGACGCGGGGGTCCCCTAAGTGGCCTCTGCCCGGGAGGAGGGGCCCGGGCCCCCCAGATGGGTAAGCGCGTGATACATCACGCTGCTTCACCGTTTCCCCCTGCAGGACCTGGGGCCAACCCTGCCTCATTAGGGAATAGGTTTTTTTTTTTTTTTTTATTAGCTAAAGGGGGCATATTTTATGTGCCAGGGGGCATAAAGCAAAAGGGGGGGATTTTAAAAGGCTACAGGGGGGATGTGTGACTACAGGGGGCTTTAATACTACAGGGGGCTATTAATGGCTACAGGGGGGGCTTATTAATGGTACGGGGGGGCATTTTAAAGGTACAGGGGTATTAATGGACAGGGGGGCATATTAATGGTAAGGGGGCATGTGTGGCTGCATGGGGCATGTGTGGCACGGGGGGCATATTTAGTGGAAAAAGGGGGGCATTTTAACCGGTAGGGGGGGCATTTTACCTGGTTTGGGGGGGATTTTTACCGGCATGGGGCAAAACCCTGGCACAGGGGACTAAAAACCCTGACTACAAGGACATTTTACGGTCAGAGGGCATAACTGGCTAGGGGGCTAAAAACCTGGCAAAGGACAGAAAAACTTGGCTAAAAGGGGCTACAGTGGGCTACTCCTGGCTAAAGGGGTCAATATTTATAAAAGGGGGTAATTATTACCATTTGGGGCACTATAGATGTGGATTTGTAATGAGATAGGTTTATGTAGAGGGAAATGCTGATAAAATGAGGTGTCTAAGATGTTTGTTTTGTACTTCTACAGTGAGGTAGTCGTTGCCTGGAGGAGGACGTTAATGGCTGTTGGGGCAGATGGAGACGAAGAGAATGGAGACAAACTATTCAGAGGGTGTCTTGTAAGTCACCACAAATGTTGTAACTGCAGTGTAATCACTTATATTTCACCGGCTACATAAAGGTTTTTCTCTGTAAAAATACTATACGCAGTTCACATTGAGTCGCAAAAAATTTCGGTGAACCCAGCCCTACTCAGAAATAATTTAGAGGGAGCCACGGATGTTTTGGGTCCCTAAGCAAAGCCCGATGAGGATGGCAGAGCTCAGTGCAGGGTGCTGTGTGATGACGGAGAGCTCTGGGTAGGGTGTGGGTGATGACAGGCAGGAGGCAGTGCAGGTGTGTGTGTGATGACGGCAGAGTCAGTGCAGGGTAGTGCTGTGATGACGGCAGAGCCAGATGAGGGTGTGTGTGATGACGGGCAGAGCTCAGTTGCAGGGTGTGTGTTGCGCTGAGCTCAGTGCAGGGTGTGTGATGAGGTCAGTGCTCACGTGCAGGGTGTGTGATGACGGCAGGTGCTCAGTGCGAGGGTTTGTGATGTCGGCAGAGCTCATGAGGGGGTGTGATGCGGCAGAGCTCAGTGCAGGGTGTGTGATGGACGAGGCTCAGGTGCAGGGTGATTGATGTTGATGGCAGAGCTCAGTGCAGCTTCAGGGTGTTTGATGATGATGGCCAGAGCTGTGCAGGGTGTGTTATGATGCAGAGCTCAGTGCAGGGTGTGTGATGATGGCAGAGCTCAGTGCAGGGTGTATGATGATGGCAGAGCTCAGTGCAGGGTGTGTGATGATGATGGCAGAGCTCAGTGCAGGGTGTGTGATGATGATGGCAGAGCTCAGTGCAGGGGTGTGTGTGATGAGGAAGAGTACAAGTGCAGGGTGGTATGTCGTGATTGACGGCAGAGCTCAGTGCAGGGTCCTGTGTGGAATGATGGCAGAGCTCAGTGCAAGTGTTGTATTTGATGATGGCCTTGAGCATCAGTGCAGGGTGTGTGATGTTTGATGTAGCAGAGCTCAGTGCAGGGTGTGTGATGTGTGATGAGGCAGGAGCTCAGTGCCAGGGGGTGTGATGATGATATGGCGAGCTCAGTGCAGGGTGTGTGGATGATGATGCAGAGCTCAGTGTGCTGGGTGTGATGATGATGGCAGAGCTCATGCAGGGTTTGTGTGTTGATGTTGGCAGAAGCTCAGTGCAGGGTGTGATGATGATGGTCAAGAGATCAGTGCAGCGGTGAGTGATGATGATGGCCAAGAGCTCAGTGCTGGAGTGTGTGATGATGATGGCAGAGCTCAGTGCAGGGTGTGTGATGATGATGGCAGAGCTCAGTGCAGGGTGTATGATGATGGCAGAGTCAGTGAGGGGTGTGATGATTTGAAGATGGCAGGAGCTCAGTGCAGGGTGTGATGATGTTGATGGCAGAGCTCAGTGCTGGGTGTGTGATGATGATGGCAGAGCTCAGTGACTGGGTGATGTGATGATGGCAGAGCTAGTGTGGTGTGTGATGATGGCAGTGTCTTTGCAGGGTGTATGATGATGGCAGAGCTCAGTGCAGGGTGTATGATGATGGCAGAGCTCAGTGCAGGGTGTGTGATGTGTGATGATGGCAGAGCTCAGTGCAGGATGTGTGATATGGCAGTAGTCTGTGCAGGGTGTATGAAAGTGTGATGATGGCAGGTTCAGTGCAGGGTGCTATGAAAGTGTGAGTTGGAGAGTCAGTGCAGGGGTTTGATGTGTGTTGATGGCAGAGCTCAGTGCAGGGTGTGTGATTCTGATTGAACAGAGCTCAGTTCAGGGTGTATGATGTGTGATGATGGCAGAGCTCAGTGGGGTGTATGATGTGTGGAGGACGCTGAGTCAGTGATAGGGTTCCTTAGTGTATGATGATGCAGAGCTCTGTGCTGGGTGTTTGATGATGGCAGAGCTCAAGTGAAGGGGGTGATGTGTGTGTGATGTAGTGGATGTTGGCAGTAGCTCTTGTTGCAGGGTGTGTTGTTTGATGTGTGAGGATGGCAGAGCTCAGTGCAGGGTGTGTGATGTGTGAGGATGGCAGAGCTCAGTGCAGGGTGTGTGATGTGTGAGGATGGCAGAGTCAGTTGAGGTTTGTGTGTGTGGAGGATGGAGAGTCAGTGCCTGAGGTGTGTGATGATGGCAGAGCTCAGTGAGGGTTTGTGTGTGGGTTGGCAGTTGCTCAGTTGCAAGGGTGCTATGATGTGTGAGGATGGCAGAGCTCAGTGCAGGGTGTTTGATGTGTGAGGATGGCAGAGCTCAGTGCAGGGTGTATGATGTGTGATGATGGAGAGTCACGTGTGGGTGTGTGTTGATGATGGCAGATGCCAGTGCAGGGTTTGTGTGCATGGTGTGTGTGAGGATGGAGTGCCTCAGTGAGGGTGTGTGATGATGGCAGAGCTCAGTGCAGGGTGTTCAGTGTGAGGATGGCTGAGCACAAGGGCAGGGTGTATGTTGTGTGATGATGGCAGAGCTCAGTGCAGGGTGTGTGATGTGTGATGATGGCAGAGCTCAGTGCAGGGGGTGTGATGTGTGATGATGGCAGAGCTCAGTGCAGGGGATGTGTGATGTGTGATGGTGGCAGAGCTCAGTGCAGGGTGTTTGATGTTTGATGATGGCTGAGCTCAGTGCAGGGGGTATGATGTGTGATGATGGCAGAGCTCAGTGCAGTAGGCTGTACTGATGTGGAGGATGGCAGAGCTCAGTGAGGGTGTATGATTGTTGATGATGGCAGAGTAAGTGCAGGTGTGTATGTTGTCGTGATGATGGCAGAGCTCTCTGTGCAGGGTGTATGTATGTGTGCTGATGGCAGAGCTCAGTGCCGGGTGGTATGTTGGTGATGTTGGCAGAGCTCAGTGAGGGCTGTGTGTTGATGATGGCAGAGGTCAGTGAAGTGGTGTATGATGGTGTGATGATGGCAGAGTCAGTGCAGGGTTGGTTGGTGATGATGGCAGAGTCAGTGCAGGGTATGTGAGGATGGACAGAGCTCAGTTGCAGGGTGTTGGAGTGTGTGGGATGCAGAGTAGTGCAGGGTGTGTGTGATGGCCAGAGCTCAGTGCAGGGTGTTATGATGATTGGCACGCGCTCCTTGCAGGGTGTGTGATGATGATGGCAGAGCTCAGTGCAGGGTGTTGTGAGGTGTGTTGCATGGCTAAGGATCGTTGAAGGGTGTGTTTGTTGTGTGATGATGGCAGAGCTCTAGTGATGGGTGTATGAATTGGGGATGTTGGCAGTGCCTTTTTTCAGTGCAGTAGGTGTATGATGTGTGATGTCGACTGTGATGATGGCTGAGATTCAGTGCGGGTTGTGAAGAATGGACAGAGCTAAGTGCAGGGTGTTCGTGATGATGGCAGTGCTCAGTGCAGGATGTGTGAGGATGGCAGAGCTCAGTGCAGGGTGTGTGATGATGGCAGAGCTCAGTGCAGGGTGTGTGATGATGATGGCTGAGCTCAGTGCAGTGTGTGTGTTGGATGATGGCAGAGCTAAGTGCAGGGTGTTGTGATGATGATGCAGAGTCAGTAGCAGGGTGTGTGATTATGGCACGAGTCTGTGCAGGGAGTGTGATGTTGCAGAGTCAGTGAGGGTGTGTGTTGCTGAAGGCCAGTCATGGTGCAGGGTGTGTGATGATGGCAGAGCTCAGTGCAGGGTGTATGGAGCTCAGTGCAGGGTGTGTGAGGATGGCAGAGCTCAGTGCAGGGTGTGTGATGATGGCAGAGCTCAGTGCAGGGTGTGTGATGTGTGATGATGGCAGAGCTCAGTGCAGGGTGTGTGATGTGTGATGATGGCAGAGCTCAGTGCAGGGTGTATGATGTGTGATGATGGCAGAGCTCAGTGCAGGGTGTGTGATGATGGCAGAGCTCAGTGCAGGGTGTGTGATGATGGCAGAGCTCAGTGCAGGGTGTGTGATGATGGCGCAGAGTCAGTGAGGGTGTGTGGATGATGCAGAGCTCTGTGCAGGGTGTGTCGAGGGATGGCGAGCTCAGTGCAGGGGTGTCAATGATGTGTGTGATGCAGAGCTAGTTGCAGGGTGTATTGATGTGTGATGATGGCAGAGCTCAGTGCAGGGTGTATGATGTGTGATGATGGCAGAGCTCAGTGCAGGGTGTATGATGTGTGATGATGGCAGAGCTCAGTGCAGGGTGTGATGATGGACAAGAGCTCAGTGCAAGGTAGTGATGATGACTGGCAGTGCTCGTGCGGTGTGTGATGGATGATGGGCAGAGCTTCAGTGGCAGGGTGTGTGATGAAGGCAGAGCTCATTGCAGGGTGTTTGATGATGGCAGAGCTCAGTGCAGGGTGTGTGAGGACATTTCCCCCGCCCCTCCCCCCCCCCACCCCCCCCCCTGAGATCGTGCAGGGTGTGTGATGATGGCATAGCTCAGTGCTGGGTGTGTGAGGATGGCAGAGCTCTGTGCAGGGTGTGTGAGGATGGCAGAGCTCAGTGCAGGGTGTGTGATGATGGCAGAGCTCAGTTGGCTGGGGTGTGTGAGGATGGCAGAGCTCAGTGCAGGGTGTGTGAGGATGGCAGAGCTCAGTGCAGGGTGTGTGAGGATGGCAGAGCTCAGTGCAGGGTGTGTGATGATGGCAGAGCTCAGTGCAGGGTGTGTGATGATGCATGTTGGCTAGCTCAGTGGCAGGGTGTGTGAGGATGGCAGAGCTCAGTGCAGGGTGTATGATGATGGCAGGTCAGTGCAGGGTGTATGATGTTTGATGATGATGGCAGAGCTCAGTGCAGGGTGTATGATGTGTGATGATGATGGCAGAGCTCAGTGCAGGGTGTATGATGTGTGAGGATGGCAGAGCTCAGTGCAGGGTGTGTGATGTGTGAGGATGGCAGAGCTCAGTGCAGGGTGTATGATGTGTGATGATGGCAGAGCTCAGTGCAGGGTGTATGATGTGTGATGATGGCAGAGCTCAGTGCAGGGTGTGTGATGTGTGATGATGGCAGAGCTCAGTGCAGGGTGTGATGATGATGGCAGAGCTCAGTGACAGGTGTGATGAGACTGGGATCTCAGTGCAGGGTGTGATGATGATGGCAGAGCTCAGTGCAGGGTGTGTGATGATGATGGCAGAGCTCAGTGCAGGGTGTGTGATGATGATGGCAGAGCTCAGTGCAGGGTGTGTGATGATGATGGCAGAGCTCAGTGCAGGGGGTGTGTGATGATGATGGCAGAGTCAGGCATGCAGGGTGTATGAGGATGAGTGTCAGTGCAGGATGTGCGATGTGTGATGATGGCAGAGCTCAGTGCAGGGTGTGTGAGGATGGCAGAGCTCAGTGCAGGGTGTGTGTGATGATGGCAGAGCTCAGTGCAGGGTGTGTGATGATGGCAGAGCTCAGTGCAGGGTGTGTGACGGATGGGCAGAGTCAGCTGCAGGTGTGTGATGATGGATGGCAGAGCTCAGTGCAGGGTGGAAGATGATGGCAGAGCTCAGTGCAGGGTATGTGTTATGATGGCAGGTCAGTGCCTGGTGTGTGATTACGGAGAAGCTCAGTGAGGGGATGTGTGATGCTGATGGCAGAGTCATTGCAGTGAGTTTTATGTTATGTTCATATAAGTGCATTCACAAACCAAAAAAAAAACACAAAAAACAAAAAAAAAAACCAACAAAAAAAAAAAAACAAAACACCACCAAAAACACCCAAAACCAAAAACACAAAACACACACCACACAAAAACAACAAAAAGGTGTGTGATGATGACGGCAGAGCTCAGTGCAGGGTGTATGATGACGGCAGAGCTCAGTGCAGGGTGTGTGATGATGATGGCAGAGTCAGTGCCGGGTGTGTGATGAGATGGCGAGCTCAGTGTAGGGTGTGTGATGATGGCAGAGCTCAGTGCAGGGTGTGATGATGATGGCAGAGCTCAGTGCAGGGTGTGTGATGATGATGGCAGAGCTCAGTGCAGGGTTGTATGATGACGCAGAGATCAGATGCAGGGTGTGTGATGATGATGGCAGAGCTCAGTGCAGGGTGTGTGATGATGATGGCAGAGCTCAGTGCAGGGTGTGTGATGATGATGGCAGAGCTCAGAGCAGGGTGTGTGTAGGATGGCAGTGACTCAGGGCAGGGTGTGTGAGGGATGGCATAGCTCAGTGCAGGGGTGTGAGGATGGCAGAGCTCAGTGCAGGGTGTGTGATGATGGCAGAGCTCAGTGCAGGGTGTGTGAGGATGGCAGAGCTCAGTGCAGGGTGTGTGAGGATGGCAGAGCTCAGTGCAGGGTGTGTGATGATGATGGCAGAGCTCAGTGCAGGGTGTGTGAGGATGGCAGAGCTCAGTGCAGGGTGTATGATGTGTGATGATGGCAGAGCTCAGTGCAGGGTGTGTGATGTGTGAGGATGGCAGAGCTCAGTGCAGGGTGTGTGATGATGGCAGAGCTCAGTGCAGGGTTGTAGATGTGTGATGATGGCTGAGCTCAGGGCAGGGGTGTATGATGTGTGATGATGGCAGAGCTTCAGTGTAGGGTGTGTTGATGTTGGCAGGAGTCAGTGCGGGTGTGATGATGCTGGCAGAGCTCAGTGCAGGGTGTGTGATGATGATGGCAGAGCTCAGTGCAGGGTGTGTGATGATGATGGCAGAGCTCAGTGCAGGGTGTGTGATGATGATGGCAGAGCTCAGTGCAGGGTGTGTGATGATGGGCAGTGTAAGTGAGGGTGTGTGAGGATGGCAGAGCTCAGTGCAGGGTGTGTGATGTTGGCAGAGCTCAGTTGCAGGGTTGTGTTGTGTGATGATGGCAGAGCTCAGTGCAGGGTGTGTGATGTGTGAGGATGGCACAGCTCAGTGCAAGGTGTATGATGGTGGCAGGATGGCCAGGATCAGTGCAAGGGAGTGTGTGATGACGGCAGAGCTCAGTGCAGGGTGTGTGATGATGATTGCAGAGCTCAGAGCAGGGTGTGTGTGTTGATTGGCAGAGTCTGTGCAGGGTGTGTGATGATGGCAGAGCTCAGTGCAGGGTGTGTGATGATGGCAGAGCTCAGTGCAGGGTGTATGATGTGTGATGATGGCAGAGCTCAGTGCAGGGTGTGTGTGATGTTTGCAAGAGTCTCAGTGACAGGTGTGTGTGTGTGATGATGCTAAGCTCAGTGGCAGGGTGTGGTGATGATGGCAGAGCTCAGTGCCGGGTGTGTGATGTGTGGAGGAACGGCAGAGCTCAGTGCAGGGTGTGTGATGATGGCAGAGCTCAGAGCAGGGTGTGTGATGTTTGATGATGTCAGAGCTCAGTGCAGGGTGTGTGTGATGATGGCAGAGCTCAGTGCAGGGTGTGCGATGATGATGGCAGAGATCAGTGCAGGGTGTATGATGATGGCAGAGCTCAGTGCAGGGTGTGTGGATGTGTGATGATGGCAGTGTCACGTGCTGGGTGTGTTGATGTGTGTTGATGATGGCAGAGCTCAGTGCAGGGTGTGTGATGTGTGATGATGGCAGAGCTCAGTGCAGGGTGTGTGATGTGTGAGGATGGCAGAGCTCAGTGCAGGGTGTGTGATGATGGCAGAGCTCAGTGCAGGGTGTGTGATGATGGCAGAGCTCAGTGCAGGGTGTGTGAGGATGGCAGAGCTCAGTGCAGGGTGTGTGTGATGATGGCAGAGCTCAGTGCAGGGTGTGTGTGATGATGGCAGAGCTCAGTGCAGGGTGTGTGATGATGGCAGAGCTCAGTGCAGGGTGTGTGATGTGTGATGATGGCAGAGCTCAGTGCAGGGTGTATGATGTGTGATGATGGCAGAGCTCAGTGCAGGACAGGTGGACAGCACATTACATAGAGATACCGGTGTAGTTACCAGATGAGATGGGAGCTGCGCGGCCCTCAGTACATGCCTGTCACGTCCCCGAGCCGGAGAGAACACAACCACCCGGATACACAACAGCGAGCAGTCACTTCTCACCTCCGGACCTACCCCGTCAGCTGATCCCGCCGCAGAGCCTGCTAGGACTGTTCCGCGGCCGCCATGTTGACTTTGGGCACGCTATTCCATGGTTTGATACAGTATTTCCTCATTCTCGTTGTTTTTTTAATCTGAGACCAATTATTTTATGTAGATGTTTTTTCCTTTCTAGAAACTCCTGGTTTATTTTGCTCCAGACCCGTCTCTTGTCGACCTTTCCCTCAACCAAAATGGCTGCTTAAGCCGTTCCCGTGAGTGTCGCGAATTGATGAGGTAGAAGGTGAGGGCTTGCCGCATGCGCAGTGCGGGTTCGGTGAGTTGTGGCTGCTAGTGTTGGGTTGGTGAGCTGGTCGGAGTGTGGGCACATGTGACAGCTGAGTGCCCGGAGTAGCAGCCCCTACACCTAGTGCAAGCATGGCTGCCAACGAGGACCAGGAGGTGAGAGCCCGTATCTGTACAGCCGTACACTGAGCTCCGCTGCCTTAGACTGTAGTATTAGATCAGGGAGCTGCGCTGCCGGGAGTGTCTGATACTAGCGGGGCATCTAGATGATAATATGTGCCATAGATGCCACTTTACAGCCAGTGAAGGAGGACATGCAGTATCTCCTGTAACTTCTGTGCCAGTTTGTTGGCCTGCGGGTGTGTGTGGGCCGTGCCTTATTGCCCCAAATTACTTCTAATAACCCTTTAAAGCTTAAGGTTTTTTTGTTTTTGTTTGTGTTCATTTTCTCCGCCCCACCTTCCAAGAGCTACAACGTTTTCATTTTTCCATCCACTTAGTTGTGTTAGGGCTTGTTTTTTGCGGGACAAAATACTATTAAATTTATTTTTATTTGTAAAATGGCAAAAAACGGTGTTCTGAATGGTCTTATTACCTCATACTGAACCATATGATGTACTGAGGGGGAAAAAATCTTGGTGGGACGGAATGTAAAATAAATATTTTTAAAAAAATTCGATTCACCTTCCTCGGTCCCTGGTTCTAGTGTTGGTTCACCCCTGATTTCTCATACTTTGGACCAGGCACGTCACTGCTGCAGTCACTGATGGCTGGCAGTGACAGAATATAGGCTAAGGTCCTGGGAGAGCCAGCGCTTGATCCAGGGACCTGACGCGCGGTTTTTATATTAAACAGGCTACGAGTTGACAAATGGCAAATTATGTACAAGGTCGGTTTATGGCCACAGAGCCGCGTCCTAATCCGCGTCAAGACCTCGTCAAAAACGCACCACACTTGTGTAAGGCAGTTTGGACGCTGCTCGAAGCTTCCATTGATTCCTGTGGGCATTTTACTTGCAGAAAATGCCTCAAGAATTGACATGTGACTTATCGGTGCTGATAATAAGTGAATAAATCAATGTCGTATGAACTACAATGTGGTTTTACATATTAATCAATAGAAATGGACTGGGGGCATTTTTTAGTGGTTTTTACACCAATTTGGCCGTGGAATCTGCACGAAGACTGTGGCGAAAACAGCGCGTCGTGTGAACATTCTCTAAGGATATCGTCATCCAGCTGATTTTCAGCAGAATCCACATGTAAATTCACAGATTTTCTATTGTTGATGTGGATTTGCTGCTGCGTTTAGAGGGAGGTTCCAGCCTCCATATACTATATGAGGATTTAGTGCTGAATGTGCCTCCAGAATTAAGGTTGTTTCTTTTTTTCAGCGCCAAGGTAAATCCACCTCGTGCACAGAGACGCCGATGCTCCATTGGAAACAATGTGTAGTCGATTGCAGACGAATGTGGATGCTGATTCTTTCATGGATTCAGCACTGAATCTACATCAGAATCGGAGTCCAAATCAGTTACCCTATCCCCGGCCTCTAGTGGCTGTAATCTGTAACTAACCGCTAGCATCTGCTTTGTATGGAAGAGTCTCAGCCCGGTCCACTCCATACACCCTTACTGACTGTACGATGTACAGTAAGTGGTTCATTTTTATAGTGATGACATATTCTGCAGCACAACACAGAAGTGGTCATGGCTGACGTCAGTCCCGGGGCCTGTTGGGGCGCACTTATTTAAGCTTCCTCTCTTTGGAGCATGGGTGGAAACCAGAGTAGACCGAGGAAACTTATGCCAACACGGAGAGCATCCAAACTCCATACAGATATTGTCGGTCGGATTCAAGCCCAAGATCCCAGTGCTGCAAGGTAGCAGTGCTAACCAGTACTCCACCATGCTGCCCTGTGAGTGACTGATTCCTACAGGTAGCAATTCTGTTGGAAAACCTTATCTGGAAAGTGTTGTATTGAGGCGCTTTTCAGATAAGGTTTAGACCCTGAAAATTCAGCGTCTAAATCAGCCGTGTGAACTTACCCTTAGGCTATGTTCACACGGCTTAATTGCGGGACG
Organism: Phyllomedusa bahiana; assembly: GCA_025379985.1. Taxonomy (NCBI): domain Eukaryota; kingdom Metazoa; phylum Chordata; class Amphibia; order Anura; family Hylidae; genus Phyllomedusa; species Phyllomedusa bahiana. The sequence continues at coordinate 88,648 of JAODAL010008702.1, read as the reverse complement.
TAATTACGCCCCGCAATTACGCCGTGTGGACGGGGGCGGGGCGGGAGCGGGGGAGTAAGCAGGGGGCCGGCACTTCGCCGGCCCATAGCCTATCACGGCTAGCGGCGCGTATACGCCGCTAGAAAGTGACATGTCAATTATCTCACCGCCGGCGGCTTCGCCGGGCGGGGAGAAGAGACGTACTCCATTTTTCTCTATGAGAACTGTTTAATACCGTAATGAATGGGCCGTTTTCGGCCCGTAATTGGCGCACTTCAGCGCGTAATTACGGACCGAAATACGGCCCATTATAAGCCGTGTGAACTTACCCTTAGGCCTTGTCCCCAGGGAAGGGATTTTCACCCGGTTTTTCAGATGGTTTTCCATTTTGAAAACCGTCTGCAAACCGGGTGAAAACTTTTAACACGGGCCTCTATGGAAAACCCACGCAGCAGTCCCCACTGCACGGCTTCTCTGTCCGGCGTTTTCTCATTCTTCCGTCCGGTTTTCGGGTAGCAGAAGAACATGTCTATGTGAAGGGGGGAGGGCTTTTTTTCCGCTAATTGCAGAGAAAAGCCATCCCCCTGCGGCCGTGTGCACACGGCCCCTTAGACAGTGTAAAGTTAGACTAGCCAGTCTTAGGCTGCACTGCATTTATCATAGTGTTGATAAATCTGGCGCAGGTTAGAACTGTCTAGTCTAACATTCCATCATTTTAAAGTTAGCTTGCTTTATGCCACTAACTTCACCAACATTTTTGGGCATTCTTTGGTGCCCAGCATTGGCACCTAAACCTCGCCCTTTATTGGGCAAGTTGTGCACCTTTTGTAGGACGAAGAAGGTTTAGAAGTGGATAGAAACTGTCTAAAACACATAATAAATGTGGTGTAAGACATTATTTTTGACGCACATTGTGCCAGGTTTCTGGCCCAACTGCCTTGATCAATATGCTCCACCATCTCCAGGAGGCATCATACTCCAGAATGTGTCCTTATGACCTCTAACAGGATCTGTGCACACATCGTTGCCTTGTGCTTGTTGCCTTAGATTAAGGTTTTATTCAAGAAGATGAATAGACGAGACCAATAAGGCTATTTACTAAACAAAATTAGCCAGGCTACCAAGCTCGGTGTGTAGACCAGTCAGGAAGAAGTTGTTGGTCGGTCCCGAATTACCTTTATAGAGTTGACACTTCATTTAATTTCAGAAACAGAGTTACAGAAACTGCATTCGTACGCCACATATGCTTATTAGGGTGTAATAACTTTTTAAGTAATAAAGTGAGCCATTCTGGTTGTCTTCTTCACCACCATGCTATTGTTATTTTTCAGATGGAGTTAGAAGCTCTGAGATCCATCTATGAAGGAGATGATTGTTTTAAAGAGCTCGGGCCTACAGTTTTTCAGTTTCGGGTAATATGATCTTTCAGTTACTTGTATATTGATAGTTGTTGTGGCTTCATATTAAAATGATTGTTCTTTAAAAATAAATTATTGAGGCCAGGGAGGTCCAAAAATCAAAATAAAACTCATACTTAACTAGCTGTCCAACCACCCACCCCTGCTGTTGCTCTCGGCGAGTCGCTCCTCTATTTCCAGGTTTTCATCCTGACACAGAGAACGGTCTTGTGCTTCATTCACTTACCGTGAAGCATGAGCCCCTCCAGGGTGTTGGGTTCAGAACCAGGAAGTCAAGAGAAGCGGTTTACCAGGCGCTCGAGAGTGCAATCGGTGGGGGACAGCTAAGTAAGTTTTAGGACCTCCCTTGCCCCAGTGGTATATAATTTTTTATTTTTACTGGTCCTCCCCTTTAAAATTTTGTCTATAAAACCAAAGTAAGTTTTGGTAGAAGGAAATATGGATCAAAACAATGATACTTTTTGTTTGAAGTTAAAAGAAAAATTTTGGAGCCTTAAAATCCCTTAAAGGGGTTTTTTATCATTACATGCTTTCACGACTTGAGCTTTTCTGTCGTTACAGCTTCAAATCCGGGGGCGATCTCCCCCTTTTTTTGCGGGTCTCCCTCCTGAAGATTTGTGACATCATCTTTGTGGTGTGGCAGGGAAATTGGAGAAGTGCACACCTCTGCAGCCCCGAAAAGGTTCTAATCCCTGCAAGCTGCCTCCCTCCTAGGCTGCACAAGCTCCTGAAACCCAGAACACCTGCACTGGTGTAAGCATTTACATACAGCCTGAACTGATAAACAAATGTGAGGAATGCACCTGCTTTCAGGCGGGAGGATCAGACTGTAAAAGCTGTGTTATATGAGGGGAAATGAATTGCGTTGGGATCTTTTTAAATTCCCAAAAAACCCCTTTACATAATCCTTCCCTTGGACAAAAGCATAGAAGGGGTTTTGAACACCTTTTTATTAAACCACAGCCCCAGGCAGTTCATTTCAATTTCAACAGCTCGAGGGGAGTAAGAAAAAGTGCTTTTGCAGCCAATACAGTTTAAAAGGGGGGGGCGTGTCCCATACAAAATGTCACCCAGCCAAACGCAGAAAAAGGGGCTTTTGGGTCCGACCTTTTCCCTGCTTTACTGAAAATAGCTCTAGAAGCAACAGATTAGCTCATATATCCCCTTTTTCTAAGTGAAATTAGGAAAAATTGCAAACCCCAATTGCAGAAATGGCTTATTTTTAAATGTACCCATTATTAGAATAAATGACCTTTGTGGCGAGAAAACCCCCTTTAATTCCCCTTTACCTTCAATTTTTAAACAGGTTGGGCGATTATGGGGGAAATGCAAATTTTTTCTTGGGATATGTGCCGAACCTACCCTGAGACAGCCCCAAATATATCTATGAATGCCTTTTTTAATAATCAGATGTAAGTGCTGTATTGTACAGTTCTGCTGTTTTGGTGGTGCTGTTCGGTTTATGCATTTTTATGTTTTCTTCAGTTCTCAAGCTGTGAAACGGAGCATCATTAATAAGTTACAAGAACAGGTGGAGGCAAATCTCGGCACATCAATGACATACACTTTATTTGAATATGCCAAAGACAATAAGGAAGAATTAATGGAGAACCATCAACCATTCAGCAACACTGTAGTAAGTATTTCATACTTGGTCATTTTTTATAATCACGGGAAGGAAAAGGGAAAATTTAGGTGGCAAAAGCCTGAGAAATGTATGGGGATGTTTGTTGTTAGCTGATCATATTCAGGGCACTTTGGCCCCACTGAGATAAACATGCTGAAAATCAGCTTGTGGGGAAAGGCGTATACACAAGAAATACAATAATTAGCAATAACATTAAGAGCTGGAAGTTCTGGTCGCGTTCAAAGGGAAAAAATAGGGCCAATTTAAAAACTGTCTGGGTCTAAATTCATTTTTTTGCCATAGCAAACCAATCAGAGCGCCCCTTTCTTTTCATATATGCCGGGGAAAATTAGAGGAAGCGCTTGATTGGTTGTAGGGCAAAAAAGTAATTTTAGACCTGCCCTTCCATACATGGGGCCCTATGTCCGAATTAATGTGAGATTGGGTTTGTGACACACTACTTTAATTTTTTTCACCCACATGTGGTTTTTTTACTTGTGGAAATCTACCCATTGAAAATACAGGGGAGACACACTATTAAACAAGTTTTTTCTTGGCTTTTGGGTTTTTTTTTTAAACATTTTTTTTGCAGTCAGAAAACTAGTCACATTCATCTCTATGGGATTTTGGACATGGATATAAAAATAAATTTTTTTTAACTGTTTTTTTTTTGGAAATACGACGGAAGAATGAACATGTTCTAATTTTTTTTTTTTTTACCCTTAAAAACTGACTAAGAAAATACAGCGTATGTTATATTAAAGGTCAATGGGGTTGATTTACGTTCGTTTTTAGACGAGTATTTCAAATCTGAGTCCGCGTGGATTCCGACTTGAAATACTCATTGAGTGAACACAGCCTAACGGTTTTTGTTATAACAGATACCATGGCAACGTGGCCAAAAGTGCCCTACGAGCCTTAAACTAGGGTCTGTTGGGTTCCATTGTAGTGGACATAATTTTTCTTGATTAAAAACAATTTGTGGGAATAACAGGGAATTTTGGGCCCAAAAATTAATCAATAGAAACCTTTGAAAAAATTGAGAGTGCGAAGAGGGGGTTTGGCTGTTTGTTGGGAAACCCTGGAGCACTTTCTCATATTCTATTTGATGTATTTTCTACAATGTATCTACCTATTATTTTGCCAATGCAAATATGCAACATCCGTGAGAGGGGAGAAAGTATTTTGATGGGAATAGTTCAACCCCCCGTGTTACTGTTTTGTCATCAATAACACCAAAAAAAAAATTTCCGTAATAAATATTCATAAATACTGACATAAACACTCCTTAAAGGGATTTCCGAGAGATAGATTTTTACCCCTTTCCTTTTCAGCCCAGGGGGAATGCACCCAAAAAACCTGAGTCATGAAGTCGGGGAGAGGAGGAGTGAGGTTTTCCCGGGGGCTTTTCAAAACTTTTGTGAAATATTTAAAAAAATACAAAAAGTGGATTAGCTGTCAAAAACAGCCCCGGGCTGCACTGTCAGGAGCTGAAAGAGAGGACACAAAGCGGAGAGCACAGAGCTACTAAGGGATCTTGTGACGTACCTGAAATAAAAAAAAATATAACTTGTGGTTCTTAAAACAAAAGAGAACCCTATTTACACACAGCTTTAAAATTTCTTCATTTTTCTCTGTCATAGATAAAGAGGTATCTAATACACTAGGGGGGCCCAGTTTTTTTCTTTTACAAAAGAAACTATTGTACCCGGGGCCTTAAAAATTCTGCCTCATCTCAACAGATAAGAAGCTCCTCTGGCAACCCCCCCCCACTTTTTCAGGGCCTATCAATGACTCTTTGGAAATAACCAAGGGCATTAAGGAAGCTGAGTCTCCCCGACTCAAATTTTTTGTAATCACATTATTTTGAAAAGTGATTAAAAAACCCCATTTTGGGGGATCCCCGTCAACATTACTCGTGGCAAAAAACCCCTTAATAGGCATTTCCTCAATTTCCCAAAAATAATCACCCAAATAACCAAGGCTTGACCAAAGATTAGTTTTCAAAATTTTTACTTTATTTAAACGCAGGGTGCGTTTGGCAGCATGGAAATCCTCACTTCTTGGGCCCTTGTATTTGGGGCTGTTTTATTCAAAGGGGAAAAACACTATAATAGCACACTTTTTTGCATGCAGATAAGTACGACTTCTACTATTTCATTTACTGCAAAGGGAAAGTGGAGTAGTTGGCCAATTGTCTATACATGCACCATGCGCTTTACAATAAAAGTGAAATATTTGCAACTAATCTTCGTGTCAAGCCTTTGGTTATTTGAGACTGTTCCTGTCAGGTGTGAAGGAACTACCAACAATAGCATATACAGACTTTACTTTGAGATGTCCAACAGACCTAAACATTGTTGCAGACCATGTTCATCCCTTCATGGCAACAGTATTGCCTAATGGCAGTGCTTTTTTTCACCAGGATAATGCGTCCTGCTAAACTGCATAAATTATACATAATTGACTTGAGGACAAAGAGTTGAAGGTATTGACTTGCCCTGCAAATTATCTGATCTTATTCATATTAAAGGAAATGTATCACCAATTTTTTTTTTTACTTATTAAAATGAGATATTGATCCATTTTCTTTTCTTCTTAGCCGTTTTTATTTTCTAATTGTAGATTTCTCAGTTCTGTTATCCGTATATGTTTATGATGCCTGAGCTGCTTTAAACAGAGAGATGTTTTACAGCAGCTACATGAGCATAAGAGCCTATGAACTGGAGCAAACCTTTTGACTTCTATAGAAGAGTTTTCTACACATGCTATGTGACCTGGGAATAAGTCAGAGTGTGGGGAGGAGGAGAGGGTGAATTGTGACTGGTAGATCCTGTGTTACATTGGTTTCACGTTCAGTGTAATTCTGCCAGACTGCTGAAAAGTTTTCTCTACAGAACAGAAAATGTCAGACTATTGTCAGACCTAGTGATCAAAATGAAAACTGCAGGATTTCAGGATTATTTTTTTTTAATAATGATACTGATCTTAAGGAAAAAAAAAAAAACACAACCAAAAATTCCTTAAAAATGTTTTTACATAAAAACATGAATTAAACAATAGGTCATTTTCAGAATTATAAATATTTGTGGGATGTGCTTGAAAAACGAGCACAAGTTTGTGAAGTTATGGAGTCCACTCTTTGCCGGACTTAAAGCCATGTTCAAACAGTAGAATATGCTCGTTTGTTGAGGCTTGTTGGAAAATAGAAGACGCATACTTATTTCCTGGATGCTCTCCTATTTTTGCTGAAGCCACCCCGTGATCAGGGATGTATCTTTGAACGTTCATGCTTCACGTGACAAGTGCAGCCAATCATAGGCCACCACGTTCTTCTTGTGGAAGGAGCTTCACAGTTTTGGCTGCAAGGATTGTATAGGCTGGGCAGTTATTCATATCTCATTACATTCATTATTGTCATCATATTGCTGTTCTTGGTGATGTGTTTTGTTATGCTTGATTGTATTTTTAATATTTCTCTATGTCTCTAGACATTAGGAAATGACGGCATAGTAGAAACAACGAATACAACTCCATCTAATAAGAAGAAAGACAAAAAGGAGCAGTTGACAAAAGCACAAAAAAGAAAACTGGCAGATAAAACAGGTGTGTTGTAATGGAGACCTGCATAGATGCACTGGGACCTCTGGAATCAGGAACATAAATTGTCACCAAAATAGCGTGCACAACTTACTAAAATGCCAATTCTAAAGAAAATGCGACACTCCAAAGGCCAAACAATGGTTCAAACAAGAAAAAGTGGGTGCTAACTGACCAGTCTTGACTAAGGGTATGTTCACACGGGCAAATTTCGGCGCGCATTTCGCGTCGTATTTGAGCTCTAATACGAGCGAGATGTGTGCCTAAATTACGGTAATCCATAGTTCTCATAGATACGATTGTATTGTACGCGTGAGGAGATACGTGACATGGCAATTACTTGCGTCGAATACGCACCGCGAGTAATGACTGTCAATGGGGCCGGTGGGCTGCCGGACCCCGCGCGCGGGAGTACGCGCGTATTAGCGTGACTCCCAAAGCACCTGCCGTAATTGCGGCCATACTGTCTGCGCCGCAATTACGCCGTGTGAACATAGCCTAAGAAAAATAAACGACGCAGCAGTGAAGTAAAAAAAATAGTGCTCTTATCCCATATTGGAGCAATTTTTTTTTACGATAATGGAAGAGTTCTGTTTTTGTTGTCTACATGACTTGTGGTTATGGATACTGATGACATTATTATTTGGTTGAACACGTCTTATGAGATCATGGCATTTTGAGGAATTTTCTCTACATTACTCACGTTTTTTAGTGACTTAATTGTGCTAATTACATCAGCAATATTAAGTTACTGAAATATAAGATATACATGTCAAAATCAATCCAATGGAACAACCACTGCCATTTATTGGAAAATAGGGATAATTTATTTCTAACAAACTAGGCCAGCAATTTCTTACTCCCCTTTCATAATATAAAGAAAGCATAACTTTTAATACCACCCTTAGGGTATGTTCACTTGGCTGATTTATTTCGGTGCTGAATTAGCATGGAGTCCGGTTAAAATCCACGGCAGTAAATGTGGATTTTGTATATGAGTTTGACACTGATTTTAAGGCTCCTGTATACTATGTGAGTTGAGGACATGTCATTTCTTTTTCAGCACTGAAAATAAATCCATGCTGCAAAAAAAATCATTGTGTGCACAACGACACAGATTTTTACATTGGAAACAATTAGAGAGATTGTATTAATGAAACCTAGCAGCGCCAAAAAGCATCCAAAGTATACATTCAATATTGTGTGAACATAGCCTAAGTTACATTTTCTTAAGAAGGGGCATTAGTTAGGCTTTGTCTACACGACAAAAGTCAAATACCGTCAGATTCTGTTATAGAATCCAACCGGTATTTTACACTTGGTTTGGTTTTTTAACCGCATTTTTTTTTTTGCACAGATTTAACGGTTTGTTTTCGGCTGGTCCACACAGAACAGTGTTATAATCTGCTGCTTTCTGTTTTTTTTAATTGGATTTCAGATTTGACATCTGACCTCAGAAAATCCTAGCTGTAACCTACACATTTTCTATTGCGGTCTATGAGGATGGTTTACAGTCAGCAAGCTCTAGGCAGGAAGTTATGAGGGCTAGCTTGGTACACCCCTATATATTACGTATAATGCAAAATGGTGCATAAGCTATCGCGCCCCCTAGTGGTCAAGTGATCTAAGTGAGAGAAAAAAAGTTTAAAAAATATTAAAAGTTCGAAACGCCCCCTTTTTGTTATTTTACAAATAAGATACTTGTTACTGCTGTGTCTATTAAAGTCTGATCTATTAAAATATGACATCGTTGAGTGAAAAAAATTCCAAACGCCAAAACTGCGGGTTATTTAATATTCCCCAAAAATTTGAATAAAAAGTGATCAAAAAGTCACATATCCCAAAATGGTACCAATAAAAGCTATGCTACAGCTCACAAAAAATGATCCCTCACTTGGGTCCATAGGTAAAAAAGCAAAAACAGTTATTGGTTGCAGAAAATGGCGCTGTAATTCCAAGTTAAAAAATTGAAAATGTTTTAAGTACTAGGACAAAACGAAAACTCTACACATTTGAGATCACCAGATTTTGTACCAACTTCCAGAATACAGATAACACAACAGTTATACCAAAGAGTGAATGCCATAAAAACAAAACCCATGCAAAAACTCAGCAGTTATAGATTTTTTTCACTTTCCACCCCACTTAGAATTTTTTTCTGTTTCCCGATGCATTATATGGTACAGTCAATGGTACTATTAAAAAGTACATCTTGTACAAAAAACAAACCATCATAGGACTATGTAGACGGCAAAATCAAAAATCTATGATTCTTAGAAGGCAAGGAGAAAAGTCAAATAGAACAAGAAAATAGGCTGTGACAGGAATTGGTTAATATACGTTTATGGAAGACCTTGGCTAATCTAACATTGAAGGATTCATTATCCTATGCGTATAATTTTATTGGAAAATTGTACAAGGCATTTCTTCATATTTGTGTAGCTAAGAGTTTTTTCTGAAGACACAAATAATTATAATTCTTATACGTTTTTAGACCACAAGGGAGAGCTACCACGTGGATGGAACTGGGTCGATGTAATTAAGGTAACGCTCAACTGCCTATTGTGGAATTATAAAATGTATTGCTATTTTTTATTTTAATACTTTCTTTTTTTCTTTTTTGTTAACTTCACGGTTTTTCACCTGACGGGCTCCTTGGTTGTTTACATAATTTCAGCATGTAAGTATCCGGTTCACCGAAAATTAATAATTGTGTAGCTAGCAATGCTAAAGCACCTATCCATTAACTTTTTCTTTGCTTCAGTGCTTTTAAAAAGAAATTAAAAGCGGAAGTTAAAGTAACAGTGGTTTGGACTCACTGCCTGGTAAATTGACAATTTAGGCTGCACAGCTCAGTTTTGTTTCATTTTATATTTTAATTCACATATATCAAAGTACTACAGTATGTGCACCACTTTGCATACCTTGACATCATATACGTGGATATAATTTGTATGGAAAGTCGATTACTTGAATTTGTATTGATCCTGATTTACAGCATATTTCAGAATCCATGGAGAAGCTTGTCAAACACACCTCTAGTAGCTTACCTGAGCGTCTACACTGTTATCGGGCTGCTTGTTTTTATGCATGATGTTATAATGCAATACCTAGTATGAAGATTATGCTTTCCAGGTTGTAAATCACCAGAGCAAACATATCGAGTCCACAAGGAACCCTGGTCGATTTTAGCTCTCTTGAAGAATTTTACATGCAGCTCTGCATTATAATTCAAGATGTAATTTAATTTCTGTACAAATTTAGTTAATGCAGGTTGTTAAGTTACCCAACTTTTTATGTATATTTGTGAATTTTATGTGTGGAATGATATTGGAAAGAAATGTAAACTTATATTAGATGCTGGAGGAGTATAGTTCTTATGCAGAGATGGGAACACCCTTTTAATTTATTCCAAACAGCAGGGATTATTGCATGTACAGCTGCTCTCCTACCGCTAATTGCACCTTAATGTGAGAAGTAAGGTATCCTAACCAATTTTTTTTATTTCTTCTTCCAGCTGTCTAAAACTGGCACCACTGAGGATGACTAGAAATTATGAGTCGTTTTAATAACAAACGTGATTGCAGTCCATCATCTAGACGGTTTTTCTTATTTTACTTTGGTAATTTATTAAAAAAAAGTCAAATTTTATAAGAGAAGCCCCTTTTGTAGGCTTTCTGTTTATTAAAGATGTGCTGTGTTCTTGTAACTTCACATGTGGTTTTTCAGATGAGTGTATTTGCCTCATTTAATGTGTGTGAACAGACACAAAATAGTTTGTGAGATGTTGGTTAGAGATAGGAGGTAGTGTTCTTAAAGGGATTTCCTCAGGAAGACTTCAAAAAGTGGCCATACATTGAAAGACCTCCTTTTTTTTTTTTTTGTAACCTTAACTTTTAGTCCACCCAGGGGCTTGAACATGTGATTGCACGATCATTTGTACAAGATATTGCAATACTTATGAATCGCAGTGTATTGTCAAAATAGAAAATTCACAGAAATTGAATACGTCTCTAAAGAGGTTGTGATTCTACCAAATCACTGCAAGCCACAACACAAAACTCTATATCTAAAATATAACTTTTATTACTTGCCAATAAAAGAACAATATCCAATCTAAAATCACCATCATACGTAGCAACCTCACTGCCACATTATACTTATAGATACAAAAGGATCTATCCCTTATAAATGTCCCTACACTAACTTAATGTAGGCCGGGTAATCGTCCCGAGAAGAACGGCCCCACCTCTGGTGGCTCGCCCTATTGATTACCTAGTATGTCCCTATACTGTTATCCTAACAGAGATCAGGAATCCACAGGTATCACTTTTTTCTCAATCCACAACAGATAAGGGACTCTCCTATCATATCCTGCCTCAAGTTGGGAGTGTTAGGTTCTCTAACATGGCAGAGCCAGGAACCCTCATTTGGCCTCTGGATACCTTAACACCTGAAAGGCATCTACAGTGTTCAAGTTATTAAACAGGTGGTTTCCCAGATATCTGAATTTGCCTATGGAGAGCGGGTATGAGCTGTAATTAACAGCTAGTTAAAGGGGTTGTGTGAGAAACAAAAAAAAAAGTAAGAACATATAGTGCAGTAATACTAATGATAAACAGTAACTATCTGTCCCAATCCAGTGCATGAACGACTTACAAATGCTGTTATATGACATATTATTGCCATGTTGGATCTTTCTCCTCACTGGGCCAGTGGGTGGAGCTACAGTTGCTAGGCCTCGTTCTATGAAAACCACGTTTCCCACAACAGCCGCTTCCTCCCAACTGATCTATACATTCTATATACTATATTCACACCAAATAAATATATGTGTGTGTGTACAGCCCTCAGCACGGTCAGTAATGTCAGTCAGCCTAACCAGGAAGTCACTCGCCTGTCCTATAGGAAGTAGGTTTCTGCTGAGGATGGAGCCCAGGGACCATTTGGTTCTTCTGTAATGATTGTCCCCTAGACAAAACGAGCAGACTTTTCTAATTAAAGTTATTTAGGATTTTTTTCATCATGATATGTAGTTTATGTATTTTGTTTTCTTCTTTTCCCGGAGAACCCCTTTAAGGAGAGGACGCGGCCTTCTAGCAATATCATGACATATATATATGTCATTCGTCATTTAATGTTTTTTTAATCTGATAAAATCCTCTCTCAGGTCAGCTTTTAGCTCACAACATAGATTTCTTTTGTGTTCATCATTGATTGCAGTAGGTGGAAGCTTCTCTTTACAGGTGACATCTTGGTTGCAGGCTGAGCCGTGTGCCAGGTACACAGGAAGCACTGTGGGCAAGGCTCAGAGCAGCCGGCAGTGGAAGAATTATTCTAAAATGTCACTTAAAGCAACAGTTAAACTTTGAATATCATTCCATTAATATGCCTTTAATCCCCTTTAAGAGGTTTTTACAGCTCACAAAATCCTCTCGTAGGGCAGTAAGAGCTGGCCTCAGAGAACAAGGAGACAGTCGTGCTTGTGCAGCTCTTCCCCATCCATGTCTACAGGAGTTCTGAATATATACTAGTACACTAGCCCGGTTGTATTTAGAACCCCCCCATAGTAGTGACTGGCGAGAACTGCTCAAGCTCAGCCATTGTCCTTCAAGCTGACCTCAGAGAAGATTTGGCAAACCTCTTAGGTTATGTTCACATGGCTGATTCACGGCGTAATTGCGGGATGGATTTCACCCGCAATTACGGCACGGGGGCGGGGAGGGCGGCAGTTCGCCGGCCCCATAGACTTTCATTATCCACGGCACGTATCCCGCCAGGATAATGTGCATGTCACTTTCTCCCCGCTCGCCGTATTTCGCGAGTGGGGAGAGGAGACGGAATCCGTAGTTCTGTATGAGAACGGTGGAGTACCGTAATGACTGGGACGGATTTCAGCCGTATTTGCGCGCAGTACGACGCGCAATACGGACTGAAATCTGTCCCAAATTCAGCCGTGTGAACATAGCCTTACAGGGGGTTAAAGGCATATTAATAAAATGGTATTTAAAGTGTAACTGTCATTTTAGGTGACTCTTTAGAGTAATTTCTCCTTCCACCGCCGGCCGCGCTGAGCCCTGTCCACCATGCTCTAACAGCTCCTTTCTGTTTGCCTATCACATGGCTCAGCCAGCAACCGAAATGCTACCTGTCAATAAACAGAAGCTGTCTATCCACCTTCTCCAAACAATGACGAACACTCTCTAAACAGTAGAAGTCTTTGGGTATGTTCACACAGGGGAATTTCGGCACGCATTTCGCCTCGTCTTTGCGCTCTAATACGAGCCAGATTACGCCTCCTCTCCCTGCTCGTAAAATATGATCCTATTGTACGTGTGGGGAGATAAGTGACATGTCAATTACTTGCGGCGCGTATTCGCCGCAAGTAATTGACATGTCACTGGGGCCAGTGGGCTGCCGGCCCCCCACCCCCGCATCGCGGGAGTACGCACGTATCAGCGCGTCTCCCGAACACCCGGCGTAATTGCGGGGTGTACCGTATGCCCTGCAATTATGCCGTGTGAACATAGCCTTTTTCATCTCTGCCTTGTGTTTACCGATTCTATCAGGAAATTTATGCTTAGTGAGTCTAGTTAGTGAGAAAGAAAATGAAGCATTTTTCTGTTGTAAGATTTATTAAAACATTTTATTCCTTCTCTTATTGATTTATGAAAAAACAACTAAATAATGGTCACAATTTAAAGGGGTTCTTCACTTCATAAGGCCCTATTAGAATAAAATATACTTAAACTCAACTTCCTCCGGTCCTTGTTTCCAGCGCTGCGTCCCTCCGGTCTTCTGTTTTCATTTGTGTACTTCCAAATGCGGTTGTTACTGCTGCAGCCACTGATTAGCTGCATCAGTCACGTGCCTCTCACCATTCGTAAGGGAAAGGCAATGTAACCAGAGGTACGTGACTGTTGCAGTGGCTGCAGTGGTGACGTTCTTGTTTGGAAGTACAAAACTGAAGACCAAAGAAACAAAGCAATGGAACCAGGGACTGAAGGTGAGTTTAAGTTTATTTTATTTTAGAAGGACAACAGGGGTTGCCTATTAGAATTTCTTACAAAGTGGACAACCCCTTGAATGACGTGAGTGCCAAATATGCTCCTGAGTTGTTGTTTTTTTTTGTGCGCAGTCAAATTACTTTTCTATATAAAAAATATTATTAGGGCTTGTTCACACGGCATTTTGGATCCTTTTTACGGATCCGTTTTTGACAGTTGAAAAACGCATCCGGAAAGCGGATCCGCAAAACGCAGCAGTTGTTACTTTATTTTGATCCGTTTTGAATGCTTTTTCACTTGTGTTTTACGCAACCGCTTTCCGGATGCGTTTTCAGAAAGATCTCTCTCTCTCTCTCTCCATTAGTCTGCCCGCACCTCCACTCAGTAGTCTGCCCGCACCTCCACTCAGTAGTCTGCCCGCACCTCCACTCAGTAGTCTCCCCGCTCACCTGCTGCCACCGCGCCGTCCCGCGATCCACCTGCAGCCACTCACTGCGCTTTTCGCATCCGCTTTCAGGATGCTAAGCGCAGCTGATCCGTGCCCACAGTGTGGAGCGCTTTTGGACAGGTGCCAAAAGCGCACTCCATGATCTCCTATGGGCTTTCACTTGTGTAAACCGCAATAAGAATTGGCATGTCCAGTCTTAAAGCGGATGCGAAAAGCGCAGTGCAGGAGAGCCCACAAAAGCGCACCGCCGATCACCCGGGGGAACAGCGAGGCGCTTTGGCCATAGACCCCAATGTTAATCACACTGACAATTGTTAGATCCGTTTTGCGGATCTGTAATACGGATCACAAAAACGCCGTGTGAACAAGCCCTTACCTGCAAACCAAATGCAAGGAAGTAGCTTCAGAGACTGGTCATCCTTTCAATTTATTTGGATTTTTTCTTACCAAACATTACAAAATAGCAGAAGTCAAATTGCTTTAAGAGGCCCTTTTACCTACACTGGCTTGTCTGTTGTCAGAATAACTTGTGTTATCCATTACACTTACTAATTGTGGATCATTGTTTGTTAGGCCGTGTTCACACGGCTTATTCAAGCCGTAATTGCGGGCCGGATCCCGCCCGCAATACGGTTTGAATAAAGGGCGGGGGCGCGGCGGCGGCGCTGCTCGCCGGCCCCATAGACTTGCATTATCCATGGCGCGTATTGCGCCTGGATAATGTGCATGTCACTTTCTCCCCGCCTGGCGGATTCGCCGAGCGGGTAGGAGCGACGGAATCCACTGTTCTCTATGAGAACTGTGGATTACCGTAATGACTGCGACGGATTGGAGCCGTACTGAAGCGCAAATCCGGCGCGCAGTACGGCTCCAATCCGCGTCGAAATAAGCCGTGTGAACATGACCTTAGAGTTGTGCTATTCCTTTGCTATTCATCCTGGAAATGTGTGAATAAATTGGTAACTGGGTGCTACCGTTTTATTTGTCCACTTAGTGGTGTCCGTGTCAGACAGTACAAGGACACTATCTGTTTATGAAAGAAATGAAAATGCCCGATTTAGATTTTAGTTGTATATTTTCTGGAGGAATAGCACAGAATAACATAATGCAAAGTTCTAAGAAAAGATGCTCCAGTATTCTTATTTTATTGGGAATACGGGTACTAAAACAGACACTTTAGAGGAGCTGGCAGCTACTATTGAAAGCAGGAGCTGTGGCAGAGGAGGGAGCAGTGTTCGTTACCATAGCCTTTACTCTAGAGATCATTGTTTAAAGCAGTGATTTTCAACCTTTTTTGTGCCGCGGCACACTTTTTACACTTAAAAAAAATCCCGGGGCACACCACCAACCAAAATGGCACAAAATGACACTAAAACAGTACATATTATACATATAGTTAATAATATCGATTCTAGCCAGAGATGCCCACCCCTGTAGCCTTTGTGCCTCCATTGTAGCCAGTGATGCCCCCTGTAGCCAGTGATGCCCCCTGTAGCCAGTGATGCCCCCCTGTAGCCAGTGATGCCCCCTGTAGCCAGTGATGCCCCTGTAGCCAGTGATGTCCCCTGTAGCCAGTGATGCCCCCCTGTAGCCAGTGATGCCCCCCTTGTAGCCAGTGTGCCCCCCTTGTAGCCAGTGTGCCCTCTTGTAGCCAGTGATGCCCCCTGTAAGTAATTATAAAATAACAAAAGATTACTCACCTGGGTCCGCGCGTCCCGGTCCGGAGCTGCTCAGCAGTGGGAGCTGCAGAGCGGTGTAAGCAGCGTGATGTCATCACGCTGCACGCAGCTCCCAGGGGTCTCATCGGCGGCAGAGCTGCCAGTCGAGGAGACCCCGCGTCACAGGGGGCGCGGTGAGAGCTGTGCGCCCCCTGTGACGCTAATACAGGGGAGGAGTCAGGACAGGAACGATCCGTCCCGCCTCCTCCCTGCAGCTGCTGGCTCTGCGCGGCTGTTATAAAACAGTCGCGCAGAGTCAGGGGCGCTCCTCCGGGCGGGCAGGGCGGCCGCGGCGCCCCCCGCGGGTGAGCGGAGCCTCGGCGCCCGGGCGACCGCACGCCCTACCCGCCCCTAGGAACGGCCCTGAACAAAACACAGGGCGCACCATAGTTTGGGGAACTTTCCCCGCGGCACACCCGACCATGTGTTGCGGCACACTGGTTGAAAATCACTGGTTTAAAGGTTTTTAACCTTTTTTTATTCTTTTTCCAAATAAGAGCAAAAAAAAAAAAAAAAAAGAACAATTAACTTTCAAACAGCATTTTCAGAAGGGGAGTATATTGGCCACCTTGTCCACCCACCCATACAGAGATGGAGACTTAAAAAAGAGAAAAAAAAATATACTATGCAGGTAAACCTCACTGACTTGGAGCCATCATTGGGAATGGTAGAATCTTTAAGGGTTGTGCTAAAGGCAAAACACTCTCTTAAAATGGGAAATACAGATGGTGCTGCAGATTGCTCACTGAACTTATACCAAGGCATCAAGAGAAGAAATGATGAAAACTTCAAAGGGACCAAAGAGCAAATCATATGCCTGCGCACTCAGTATCGTACTACAGAATGATACGTAAGTGGGTAAGGTTCAAGTGTCTATTTATTAAATTACACGTTTTGGGAGATACCCCCTCTCTCAGATGTGAGACATTCTACAAAATTAATTGAAAAGCAACGTGTCAATAAAAAAAAAAAGAGCACAATACACCATTTAAAAATTTAAGATTGTAGTTAAAAATCATGCTATATATATATATATATATATATATATATATATATATGTAATAGAAACTATGTTATGAGCTACTCATGAGGTATGCATAATACACAAAGATCTACAAATTATGTTCAGAATTAGTGCAAACCATTAAAAATGATTAAAATGAGCTGCTTATATTTAGGTTTAGGTGCATAAGATGCATAATTTAAGAAAACATGATTGTTTTGATGTATCAATAAGATGCAATTAATTTATGAAAAGTGATAGGGATATAAACATTAAAGGGTTTTCTCACCACCATGATTAGATTTTAACATGTAGGGAAAGGTAACAGTTTTCATTTACCAAATACATTGCTGTTTTGATTTTGCTTTGGTCAGGAGATCAAGAATAACTTTTTTTTTTTATCTATTTCAAGTACACAAGTTTTATTTGTTACCGACCACATCTCCCAACCTTTCTCTCCTCTTAGCTGATTGCTCCAGAAGCTGCTATTTGAGCATGGTGAGTCACTCCCTGCTGAGTTTTATCTCTGGCAACAGACTGTTTACTTAAGCAAATGACAAGCTTTAACCTTATAGAGCTTTTTAGCTTGGTGTAGTAGTTTATAAATCTCGTGTAGTAGTTTATAAATCTCCTGTAGTCATGTCGCTGTAACAGGAATAGCTGAAGATCACTGATACCCTATGGGGGAAAAAAAAATGTGAATAAGCAAAAAAAAATAAAAAAAAGTGAAACACAAACAAAAAATAAAGTAATACACCACCTTTTCCCCTTTGCAAATGGCAATTGCCCCAAAAAAGATAAATAAATTATGCATACTCAGTATTGTCACGTGCGTAACGACTTACACTATAAATCGGTCACGTTAATGAAAACGCTGTGGGAAAAAAAAACTGGATTTTTGCACCTAAAATAGAATAAAAATCAAAGTGGTACCAATTAAAATGTCCGTTCATCCCGCAAAAAATAAGCATAAAAAAAGTAACGGATAAATATTGTTTTACACAATAAAAAACTTTTTATTTTAAGTGTATCAACATAAAAAGAACTATATGAATTGGGTATCGCCATTATTGTACAGCTCCACGGAGTAAAACTAACTTGTCACCTATATTGCACAGTGCGCCCTGTTAAAAATAAAAAAGCACTACTAAGATTGCAGTATTTTCCTCCAAAAAACGGATTTAAAACCGATCAAAAGCCTTGTCACCCCAAAAATTATACCAATAAAAAACGTTAACTAATTCCCTCAAAAACAAGCCCCGACACAGCTCTGTACACAGAGAATTTATGGCTCTCAGACTATGGCAATGCAAAAACGTGTTTTCCTTTTTGAATAAAAATGGTTTTGTGTAAAAGCAGTAAAACATAAAAAAAAATGCAAATTGGGTATCGCTGTAATCGTATCGACCAGCGAAGTAAAGCTAGCACGTTATTTATACCACACGGTGACCGCTGTAAAAAATAATAAACACTACCAGGATTGCTTTATTTTGTTCATCCAGTCTCCCAAAATTGTTGATAAAAAGCAATCAAAGCGTCATATGCACCCCACAATGGTACAAATAAAAAAAGTTAACTCCTCCCGCAGAAATCAAGCCCATAATCTGCTTCATATACAGAAAAATAAAAAAGTTATGGCTAGCAGACTATGAAAACATTAAAAACTAAATTTTTATAAGCCTATTTCTATTGTGTAAAAGAAATAAAACATAAAAAAAACTATATAAAATTTATATCATTGCAATTGTACCGACCCGCATAGTAAAGATTTCCTGTTATTTACACTGCATGGCGACCGCTAGTGTAGTTTCCAATATGGGGTCTTTTTAGAGGTGTTTTAAGTTTTAGCACCTTTAGGGTATCCGCAAACCTGGAATAACACCTAAATAAAATCATATTGAAATTGAGACCCCAAAGTCCGGTAGGTGCTCCTCCTGCTTTGAGGCTTGTGGTTGAGCCAAATGTCGTATTAAAAATGGCGGAATTGGGGGAATCAATTTCGAGTTGCATTTCCCTTGTTGAAATTTCACCTCCACTGCTTTAATTTCTGTGAAATACCTAATGGGTTAACAAACAAACCTAAACACTGCTGTAAATACTTTAAGGGGTGTAGTTTCTTAGAAGAAGTCATTTATGGGGGTATCTAACATGCAGGCCCCTCAAAGCCTCATTAGAACTAGACTGGTCCCTAAAACTAATTTTCTTGAAAATGTGAACAATTACTACTAAATTTCTAAGCCCCCTAATGTCGTAAAAAAATAAAAAGACATTTAAAAAATGATGCCAACCTACAGTAGACAGATGGTAGGTGCTGGTTCTAAACTAATTTTGAATGGAATAACAATCTGTCTTACACACAGAAATCTTTGAAGTTTCAAAATTTTCACAATATTTTTCACAAATAAACAAGGATTATATGGACCAAAATTTCTTACTAACAAAGCACAATGTTTCACGTGAAAACAATCTCTGAATCACATGAATAAGTAAAAGTTTTCAAAAAGTTATTCTCACATAAAGTGTCACATGTCAGGAAGGTCAAAACTGCTGCAGCGGTAAGGGGTTCATTAAAATTTTGATTAAAAGTTCAGATTGACTTATTTTAAGTACTTCCTTTAATTTGGTGGGACAGTGACATTTGTAACTTTTTGGGTGGGTTTGGATCAACTCATCCAATAAGAGGTCAGAAACGTCATTGTTTTGTAAAACCATGCAGGAAAGTTGCTACCTTTCCGTTGATGCCTCAGGAGAGGTACGGTATATTTTAAGTGTTTGACATGTTTTCTGCAGTCTGTCCTTGCATGTTCTTTAAAGAGAACCTGTCACATAGTTTTTGCCCCCCTGGCTGAGGGCAGCACAAGCTAGTGTCAGACCTGCTGTTTCCAGAGCTGTGTCCCTTATTCAACAAGATGCTGCAGTTTTAAAGCATTTACCCCTCAAATCTTATTCATGAGTAGGTGTTGGCTCTGCCCACCAAAGGCTAGCTCCGCTCACTGAAAGTTATTCACATGTTTCTACCTATTCAACGTAATAGGTTTGTCATTTGAGGTGGGCGGGGCTAGCCTCCGATTGGCCGGGTTTGAAAAAAACTGACACTCTGAAGGACTCTTCGAATGACTCTTCTGGCTGAAAACTGCAGATTTGAGCATTAAATACACGAAAACTGCAGCATCTTATAGAATAAGGGACACAGTGCTGGAAACAGCATGTCTGACACTAGCTTGTTCTGCCCTCAGCAAGGGGGGCAAAAACTATGTGACAGGTTCTCTTTAAAGACAGCTGATGGCAGTTACTGGTTACATCATCAGTTGGAGACAGCAAGGAACATCTGAGCAGCAGTGGCGCTGGTATGGCAGCAACTTCAGGAGTAAGTTTGGTTACTTTTTTTTAAAGTTTTTGTCTGTAAGGGTATGTTCACACAGCGTGTTCAGTCCATGTGTACATACGTTAGGGTCCGTTTAGGGCTCAATAGACGGATTCAAACACGCATCTAGCAATGAGCAGTGTGTTTTACATTGCTTGCAATGTAAAACCTGCATTGGTGTTTAGACGAGTGATCGCCAATGCGTGTTTACTTGCGTCTTTCGGATCCGTTCTAAGAATTGACATGTCAATTCTTGATCCAAAAGACGCAGCAGGCGCCCTATTTAAAACTATAGGGTGCGATCCTGCTGCAGCCAAAACACATCCAAACACCACCTGCATGTTGGATACGTGTTGGATGCGTTTTGGATCCGATCGTCGCTGCGTTTTTGGATGCAATTTTTCTGATCCAAAATCGGATGCAAAAACGCAGTGCGGAACATACCCTGAGACTTTAGATTTCATTTAGTCCCTTGCTAACGATGATGGAGTAGATGATAGTTACTCCAATCAAACATTTTGGACATACCACTGCATGAAGGCCTGTGGAAAGGAGGGGCACTGAATCGGAAAGCACAGTGACGGATTTATATTTTTGTGCGTTCAAAATGTAGTAGAACTAAAAACAAGGCAGCTAATAGTCCAATGTGAAAAGAAATAAGTTCTTTCCTGAGGAGAGAAGAGCCAAAACTCAATTGGAGGGAGTGGATGTGGGGGGAAAAAAAACTGAACAATTTGAACACAAATCTGATGATACTGTTCAATATGAAAGACCATTTATGTTAAAGGTAACGGCTAATAAGATAAATAACAGGTAGTCCAAATATCCGTCTCGTCACCCAATGGTAGCACTGATTTTCATATCATTCGTAAGCTCACATTTTCACATCGTGAAACCAAGACAACACCGTAAGTCAAGAACTTAATCTCTTCAGTAGTAGCTTTCTAAAAGTTTCCTTCTTGCTATGCTGCGTAGTTGACACTCTAATCTGCCCTGTATAAGCTTTCATATTCAGGCCTGTGTGCTTGACCCTCTCCTTTCATGTCCCATGATAGGTACACTTAAGGTGTTTGGCAAGTTTTTTGTTTTAGATACTTAAGCTATTGTCTCGCTGACTCTTCTGACTTGAAAGATTAGTGCACATTCCTTTAGGATGTTGTGTTTTGTTTGTTTCAAGTTGAAACATTTACAGTAATAATGGTTTCTCAATCTTCATTGATTTATTATATAGTGACACTGATCTTTCTTTGCTCAGCCAGATTGCGGTGCTTTATCTCTTTGCATCCTCATAAACCGAGGAAGTACGTCATTGATGTACACTGCTCACAGAAAGTTAGGGATGTTTGGCTTTTGGTTGTAATTTCAGGATGAACAAAAATTTTCGTGAATTTTTTTTTTTTTTAAATGCGCTAAATGAGACCATCTCTTATTTTTAGAATGCACATGTCCAACTGTTCAATGTTTAAGTACTTTTTACACAACTTGCTGATCTCTAACAAGGCAGAATTCATGATGGGTGTTTGATCCCTGAACCACCCAATAAATTTAGGGGATCAATTTGAATTGGGATGTAAACAGTCCTCATCATCATGCTGTTCACATTTTGACATCATGAGACCAAGACAACACCTTACAATTGATCAGCAGTACCTCACCAATGTGAGGCTTCAAGCAGGATTCTCTCAGACAGAAGCGGCCAATGAACTTAGAGTGTCCCAGAGTGTCATCAGCAGGTTGCAACAGAGATACAGAGAGACTGCAGCTCTGACTACAACTCCTTCATGTGTAACAATTTATAAGAACAAAAGTATAAATAATTTACAGTACAGTTTAAAGAATTTACAAATTTACTGTAGTAATAACGTCTGTGATTACAATTTCTATAAAAGCAAATATGCAACATGTTAAGCAGTTAATTGATTATACAATATTAATATCATATTTAATATTTTTATTTGAAGACAGATTTGGAGTCCATACATTTCTACAGACTCTGACTTCATCCACATTTAACTGTGACTCCAGCTTCACAACTCTGACTTCACAGTACTGAATTAATTTGTGGACCCTAAGGGTGCTTTTACACGGAGCGTTTTTTTTTTGGTGCGTTTTTGGATGCGTTTTTTGTGCAGAAAGGCACAGCAATTAATGCTGTACATTTCTGCACAACAAACACATCCAAAAACGCTCCCTGTGAACGCACCCTAACATAACCACATCTTGGCAAAATGAACTTGTTACAGGCCTAATTCCTTAGCAGTTCAGGCAGACCTATGCACAGCAGTAAATTTTTATACTTTGTTAGAACCTGATTTTAAAGGGGTTTTGCCATGAAGTAAAATTGACGTGGGAAACTTGCAAATGAAATAATAAACATTTTCACCATTCATCATTATTAAAAATTCTGGAACATTTTTGTTTGAGCTGCTCCTTTAGTGATCCATTGTTTACAGCTTGTCTCCAGGGGATACGACCAGGGCTGAGAGCTCCTCAGTTCTGCTCAGACATCACCTCTCCTCTCAGGCAGCTACTGAGTGTTCAAACCCCAGGTGCTGTCATTCTACTCCCGACCTCTGTGCTCCTTAGTAATTAGTCAAACAGTGCAAATAAATAAAAAAGAAGCATCAATGAGGTATGTGTATTGATAAAGAGAAAAAAAACACAGGTTTGGTTCTTGCAGGGATTTGAACCTAGGACCTTTGTGCCTGGAGGCAAAAACTTTATCTCTCAGCTACTCACAATGCTTTACATAAACAGACCTTTCTGTGACTACAGAGAGGAAAGGCCCGGTGATGTCATCCTGCTGGGTCACATGATAGGCAATTCAAACAAATCACACATGCCCCCTTCTGAGCACACAGAGCTGAAGAGCTGGATGCAGGAGGTATGAAGTGAGATCGTGGCAAAACCCCTTTAAATATTGTAGCAACAATCTTGTAGTGACTTATTTCTATGACATAATTCCCTACACCAGTCAATGTGTCAGTGATATTTATGTTTCGTATTTTTGTAGAATAATTACCTTCTCTACACAGGTACACAGTTATGTATCTGTGCATGCTACATGGACAGTTGGTCATAATTGTTAAAAACAAGTTTGCCATTTCAAGTCTGTCATACTGAGATGCTTTTCGGTTAAACGGAATCTCTTGCCAATTGTTTTAACTTATTAAATCAAGAACCTGATCCGTATTCTTTTCTTTTTAGCCGTTTTTATTTTCTGATTGTAGATTTCTCAGTTCAGTCATCTGTAGATGATTGTGGGGACAGCTTTCTTGCTTGCACTAATTTTAACAGCAGTCTGAGAGATACTTTACAGCAGCTTCCTGTACATAGCAGCCTTAAAAGGGTTGTCTTGCTAAAAAGTTTAGCTTTCAACATGTAGGGAGCACTAAATAAAGACGTTTTCCAAATATTTTAGTTTGTTCATTTTCTTTTCTTAAGGAGCTACAAATGATTTTATCACCTTCCTGGCTCTCTCTGGTTTCCCAAGTGACCGACTTGTGTACTTTCTTGTCCCCTGCTGTTTGTTCTATCTGATAGCAGGGAGTGACGTCATCACACAGGTCCCGGCCAGCACAAAACTGCGAGCAGTGAGAGCAGGGGCGTAACTACCGGGGTAGCAGACGTAGCAACTGCTACGGGGCCCCATCACTTAGGGGGCCCGCGCCCCGGGGCAGCTGCTATCACGTCTGCTACCCCGGTAATGCCGCTCCTGGGCCCGCCGGCAGTGAACATAACAGTTCACTGCGGCGGGTGCAGAGCTGCGGGGCCCGGCGCATGCTGCCTCTGAACGCCCGGGCCCCCCGGCCCGAGCGTTCAGAGGCAGTGCTACCCGGAGGTAGCAGAACGGAGCGCCGCTCGCTCGGCTCTGCTACTTCCCCTGTCGGCTCTCTGTGACCACGTGGGCGCGCGCGGTGACGTCACATCACCGAGCTGAGTGCAGGGGAAGTAGCAGAGCGGCGGGGCATCGGGGGAACGTGGAACAAAGTGAGTAAACTATTTCTTATTTTTACCTGCCCTGCCTGCCTATATAACCCCCCCTAAGCCTGTCTATATAAACCCAGCCTGCGCCTGCCTATATAAACCCCCCCCAAGCCTACGCCTGCCTATATAAACCCCCCTAAGCCTGCCTATATAAAGCCCCCCCCTAAGTCTGCTTATATAAACCTCAGCCTGCCTATATAAACGCCCCCTAAGCCTGCCTATATAAACGTCCCCTAAGCCTGTCTATATAAAAGCCCCCTAAGCTTGCCTATATAATCCCCCCAAGCCTGCGCCTGCCTATATTAAACCCCCCTAAGCCTGCCTATGTAACCCCCTAAGCCTGCCTATCTAAAGCCCCCTAAGCTTGCCTATATAACCCCCCAAGCCTGCGCCTGCCTATATAAAGCCCCCCTAAGCCTGCCTATCTAAAGCCCCCCCCAAGCCTGCCTATCTAAAGCCCCCTAAGCCTAAGCCTGCTTATATAAACCTCAGCCTGCCTATATAAACGCCCCCTAAGCCTGCCTATCTAAAGCCCTCCTAAGCGTGCCTATATAACCCCCCCAAGCCTGCGCCTGCCTATATAAACCCCCCTCAGCCTGCCTATCTAAAGCCCCCCTAAGCTTGCCTATATAAAGACCCCCCCAAAACTTGCCTATATAAAGCTCCCCCCTAAGCCTGCCTATATAAAGCTTCCCCTAAGCCTGCCTATATAAAGACCCTCCTAAGCCTGCCTATATAAAGCCCTCCTGAAGCTTGTCTATCTACTTATATGGGGTCCTATAGCTAACTAAACCCTGCTTACCTACCTATATGGCCCCTATAGCCCACCTAACCCCTGTATACCTGTATGGCTCCCTATAGCTACCTAAACCCTGTTTGCCTATATGGGGACTCTATTGCCTACCTAAATCTTGCCTATCTGGGGCCCCTATAGCCTTTCTAAACCCTGCCTGCCTAAATGGACCCCATATAGCCAGGGGGCAGGTGCTGGAAAAGTCAGGATTCTAAGATATTTGTGTCTAAATCTCCAGGGACAAGTGGTCGGGGGATGTAATGATGGCGGTCTGGATCAAATGCAGGACAAATGGGAAAGTAAACGACTCGTCAGAGAAACGTCACCTGTGAGTCACAAGATGTAACTGCACTGTAATCACATATGTCTGTAGAGCCTGTGTACACTGGTGTCTACCACTATATGGTCACTGTGGTCACTGTATGGGGGTAATATACAGTCTGCAGAGCCTGTGTACACTAGTATATACCATTATATGGTCACTGTATGGAGATAATATACAGTCTGTAGAGTCTGTGTACACTGGTACCTACCACTATATGGCGGTACTATTAGTCTTTGTGTACTGATCAGTAATAGTGTAGGGGTATTATTCAGTCACTTTGTGGTCATGTTCTGGTGGTATAATCAGGTTCCTATGTAGTAGAGTTATTGGTAATGTTGGTTTTGGTATATTGGATTTGTTTGGTAGCAGTATGATAGTGAGATGTATGGTGAGGTATTTACCCCTTGTATTATCTAACAGCATATTCTGGTAAATGTTCGTGGTCAGGGAGTGGGGGTGGGGTAGAGGGCCCCATTCAAAAGTTTGCTTTGGGGCCCTGGCTTCTCTAGTTACGCCCCTGAGTGAGAGCTTATTTTTATCTGCTCTTTCGGACAAAAGACAGTAATTAGTACTGTTTATTTTAGATAAATCTCTTGCTAGCAGTTCCAGAGAAGCTTCTGAGCTAATCTAAACTAATTAGCAGAAGTCTGAATACACAGAGCTCATATGCTAATTACAGACACAGAGCAAAGCAGCATTATTTCACTCATGCATCGTATGAAACTCTGAGATGAGACACCCCCCTTGAAACTGCCTCAGTGCCATTGACTTCTGTAGAAGAGTTTTCTAGTCATGCTCTGTGACCTGGAAAGAAGTCAGTGTTAGTGCAGAGAGGGGAGAGGGTGAACTGTGACCTCTCCTATTGGGACTGGTGGATCCTGTGTTATCTATACACATTGGTGTCACCTTTCAGTTTGACCCTGTTTTTACTAATAATGAGCAAACTACTGAAAATATTTCTCTACAGAACAGGAAGAGTCAGACAATTATAAGGCCTAGTGACCAAAGTGAAAACTGCAGGACTTAAATTTTTTTAAAACATATTGAAAGTGATATGGAAAATTAAAAAAACAAACAAAAATCCATAAAAATAGTTTAATATAAAAATGTGAGTTAAACAAGAAGTAATTTTTTCATAGCACATTCCCTTTAAGGGCCTCTTCACATTATGCCTTTTGTTTACATTTAGCATATTCTTCCACTACCAAGTGGTGGTTGAATCAGTGTCCTTTTGGTCTCTTGTCTGGCCGATTATATATTACTATACCATTAAAATAGCAATGGAATAGTTTAGTAGACTCTTATTCCATCCCCCAGAGTCTATTACAAAATGGATCCTTTTTTAACATAGTAGCCTATGGGTAACAGTTGCCACTTTGTGACATGTTACAGGCATCCATTTAACTTCTACATCAAGAGCTTTTCATGATATAGATGTTGATGCCATTATATCCTATTTGTAATCAATGCAATAAAAGGATTCTCACAATTTATTGGTTTAATATATCCTACATTACTCTTTGGGTGATAGAGGTCACTGCTAATAATTATCAATTTTTGCTGGAAATTAGACAAATAGCCCACTATTTTCTCATACAGAAAAACTGAATATATTAATATGCAACTTTTAATACATAGTACCTAAAAGGATCTACTGGTTAAAACCATGATCTTAGATGTGTGCTTGACAATCTATATATATTGCGGCAATGTATCACCAAAAGTAAGTGTTACAACAATACTAGTAACAGAATTAAAGCTAGAGCTGATATATAATGTAGCTGTAGACTATACGGTATATATATATATATATATATATATATATATATATATATATATATATTATATATATATATATATATATATTAATATATATATATATATATATATATATATAGACACATGGTAGGATTGCCCACCCACCTCTTTCCCCCAACATGTTTCGCTGTAAAAATAAAATGTTTTTACCCCGATACCCCTGAAGACACTGAAAATACAGGTTAACATCTCGGGTTGGGGGATGGCAATCTTGTTTCTATGTGCTACCAAATGTCACATACCCTGTTTCCCCGAAAATAAGACATCCCCTGAAAATAAGACATAGTGCATTTTTTTGATGCAATTCAGAGTTTGGCTGCTTATGCTGATGTCTGCAGCTATACTATATATTACCCTGTTTCCCCAAAAATAAGACACCCCCTATAATAAGACATAGTGCATTTTTTTTATGCAATTTAGAGTTTAGATGCTTATGCTGATGTTCGTGATGAAATCACTTCAGTATATTAATACATGTTGATGTTTTGTTCAACAATAATTGTGAATTATTGTTCATAGAAAAAAAGAACACCCCCTAAAAATAAGTCTTAGCTCGTCTTTAGGAGCAAAAATTAATATAAGACACTGTCTTATTTTCGGGAAAACAGGGTAGCTAAAGCTTTACTTGCAACACTGTTACTATTGGTGATTCATTGTTACAGTTGATGCATTTTATAAGACAAACTGCTAGGATTGTGGTTTTAACCACTGAATCATTTTAGCTACCATGAATTAAAAGTTATGCATTAATATATTCATTTTTCTGAATGCGACTATTTGTTTGCCTTTTGGCAAAAATGGTTAATTGTTAATAGAATTATTGCCCTCTCACATATAGGATCCATTCTGTTAATTCTTCAAATGCCACTGTTTTTATCTCATCCTCCGTATAACATGTATGCTGAGAGATCTTCCAGGCATATATGCTAAGCATGGACTAAAAAATGTGACATGATGGTTATGTAAGGAAGCTGAATAGGGTGTTGGTAGACATACTGGAAAAGCACAGAAGCAGACAGTCATCTACACTGTAATTATAGGTGTTAGGTCTATACATGTCAGGCTGTAGGCAACCTTTACAAATCATTGTCTACAGTGACCGCCTATATAGTATTTAACTAATAATTAGCTAAGAGAAAACAAAATACCCTACATACCATCCTTTTAAAAATGTTGTATAAATTATATATAAAATGTGTTAAGCTGATTAGTTTGGTGTTGATGCAGAATGAGTACTTCTCTCCTCTTCCCACTTGTCCTCCTGATCTCATTTTCTCCATGTTTTTTTTACTTGCTCAGTCCCCACTTGACTAATGTTTTTAACCATTCTCTCAATGGGATGTTTTTTGGCTGTGCAGGTCTCCAGGGTCAGTAACTCTGCTATTAGAGCATGTTCCCTAATAGCAGCATGTGTTATAGTGACCCAGAGGACAATGTGTTATTTCACAGAAGTATGTAAATACATCAGTAAATACATATAAAATGAAGTTATACAGTCGAAATCTTTTCATGGGTTTTAATAAGTACAATAAAAAGTTAATGAAGTAAAAAAATTCAGCCAATAGAATAGAAGTGATTCTTAATTATTGAATGTGTTTTGTTGTGCATACTTTATATTAAAAACTGGACATATTTTTGATTTGGGGTTTGTTTATTTATGAATAACACTGAAGATTTTGTTTTAAGTTTTATTATTAACCTTACTTTCATGTTATTGGTTCTATTTCTATGAAACTTGATCTTGTAAAAATGTTGACAATTGTTTTTGAGTTCAGTGAGATATTGATTAAAATCTTATTTTTTAAAGTGATTGTACTCATTTATGCTGAGTATTGTATATATTCCACACATTTTTCACACGGATTGTGATGTGGAATCAGCATCATAATCGGCTAAGGGTATTGTTGTAACTACTCATCAGAAAGCTGGACAACGGAGTCTAAGGAGCCCCATGGTTTTCATCTTTCAACATTATTTTATCTAAAAGAAACAACACTTCCTATTCAGAAAGCAACCATCAGGAACACACCAAAACAGATGCTATGGCGAGCCTGGAAGCCACATGTAGCAATGAATGGGAATGCCCCCCTTTGCAGCACAGTCTTTAACAGGATAAGGTGTGTTTATATTTTTTACAGCCCCTTGCAAAGTATTGGGGGCCCCCTTTGAACTTTTCAACCTTTTTCCCCTTTCAGTTTTAAACATAAAGTATAAATTTTAAAATTTTTTTTTGAAGAATAAACAACAAGTGTGACAAAATTTTGTAAAGTGGAATGAAATTTATTGGTTACTTTAAACTTTTGTAAAAAATAAAAAACGGAAATATTATTCGGCCCCTTTACTTTCAGTGCAGCAAACTCACTGCAGAAGTTCAGTGAGGATCTCTGAATGACCCAATTTTTGCCAAATGACTGATTTTAAAATAAAATCCACCTGTGTGAAATTTGAGTCTCCGTAAAATGCACCCTCTGTGTTGGTCTCAGGGTTCTTTTTTAAAGCGCAAGGCACATGAAGCCCAAGGAACCACCAGGCAGGCCCCATGAACTTTTTGTGGAGAAGTTTAAAGCCGGGTTTTTGGTACAAACAGATTCCCCAAATTTTAAACATCCCAAGGAGCACTGTGCAAGCGTATATTGAAATGGGAAAGGAGTACAACCACGCAAAACACCAAGACCCCAAGTCCTCTAAACTTTCATCTCAAACAAGGGGAAGACTGATCAAGATCAGCAAGAGGCCCATGATCACTCTGGAGGGAAATGCAGAATCACGTGGGGTAGGAGAGTCTTTTCCACAGGGCAAAAATCATCGTACGCGCACAAATCGGCCTTTTTTGGAAGAGTGGGGCAAAAAGCCATTTTTCTCAAATCCATAAAAAGTCTTGTTTACAATTTTTCCCACAAGCACCTGGGAAACCAAACATGTGGGAAAAGGGCTTGCTCAATTTAAACCAAATCCATCTTTTTTGGCCACAATTTCCAAAACATATGTTTGGGGAAAAGCAACACAGCTCATCACCCTGAAAACACCCCCCCACTGTCAAACATGGTGGTGGCAGCATCAGGTTTGGGGCCCGCTTTTCTTCACAGGGGGCAGGGGGGTGGTGGTTTTTTAAAATTGATGGGAGATGGAGGAGCCAAATACAGGGCCATTCGGAAGAAAACCCCTTGGAGTCTGCAAAAAAACCTGAATGGGGCGGAGATTTATTTTTCCCAAAAAGACAATGATCCCAAAATAAAGCAAAAACTACAATGGAAATGGTTCACAAATAAACGCTCCAGGTGTTAGAAAAAGGCCAAAATTTTCAGTCCGCCCGAATCCAACGAGAAATCTGTGAAAGAGCTGAAAAAGTGCTCACAAGCATCTCCTTCCAACTCCTGAGTCCAGCTGTGCGCCAAAGGGGAAAAAAGGGCAAGAATTTTAGTCTCTCGATCAAAAACTGATAAGACATACCCCAAGCGACTTGCGCGTAACCAGCAAAAGGTGGCGCCAAAGTTTTAATTAAGAGGGAAAAATTTTTGCAAGCCCCATTTTGTTTATTTGTTGTTTAAAAAAAACTAATAAATTTGTTTTAAAATTGTCAATTGTTTGCTCTCCAAAAAATTAAATTTTTTTTTTTTGTTTTAAGCCTGAAAGTAAAGGGTTTAAAATTCAAGGGGGCCTATTTTTGCCCCTGAAAAATATTTTTTTTTTTAATGGGTTCCACTTAATATAAAATTTTAAAATTCCCATATTTAATTTTTTAGGAAAAAATGGTCCTGGAATTGTGAATTCCATTTGAAAAAAACCCTTTGGTGTGGCAAAATTAGTGGCATTGCTGATTTCAGCCAGCCAAGCGTCCGAAGTTTTGATTTAAACCCCAAATTTAGGTTTTTAATGGAAGCAGGGGAACAAGAGGGTTGAAACAAGAAAATATTCCCCCCCAGGAAACAGGGGTTGGGAAACAAGAAATTTTCCAGCCTGTTGGCACCCTGTCTGTTAGCTGGAGCCCTGTGTGACCACTGTGGTTGCACAAAGCTATTTCTGGCCATGAATGCTGTGAAGTTCGACAATGCCTAGAACCCTCTCCCACCTGTCTTCCATGTAGCTCTATCAAGGTTTGGTCGATGCCTGAGCAGAGTTTGAGGGGGGCTCTGTTCATGGTGTAGCGCATCGTCATTAGGTTCGTCTAGGCTCCTGTTGCTGCTGAGTTGTATAGAACACACAGGTAGAAGTTGCATTCATTTTATTTTAGAAACAGAAGAAATGACTGCAGAAACAACTACCTGAGAATTTTACAATTTCAGGCACAATTATTGGACAGCTATACTAGAAGGGCTAAACTAAACATTACCCTAGTTGTTATCCACAAACAATTACATGTTCATGTGTTTGTAATACACAAAGCAGAAAATGTCCAATTTTTGTAAACCATAAAATACTGTAGTATGAATGTTTTTTATAGGCAACTGTAAGGGGAAAAAGAGAGCTAATGTATTCTCCAGCCTGGTGGTCTGCCATATTAGGAAATGGAGTTCTCTTTGTTGCTTGAGACCTTTTAGATTATAAAGTTAAGGGACTAATAGATCCACTGCTCAGTGCCCTGCTGGTTCAGAGGAGCCATTTTTTTCCAGATCCCACCTATCCTGAGTTTATGTACTCCATTCCATTTGACTGCCCAGCCTACTTAGAGTCTGTATATGCCCACTTCCAATCTCTCCACCTCTCTTCTTTCCCCCTTAGCTCCTTATTATCTCCTCCCCTTTATTTTAGTCCTTCCATTTCACACCACCCTTTGCTCCTGAAGAACTGAAGTTCCTCACTGTCAGCCACTTTCTTCTATGGTTAGCTGCTTCTTAAGAATCTGGCAGGAGAATGGGCAGGGCCATTTGCAATTCTTCCTACGTGACCTTGGCTCACCAGTCACTAGCTGAGCAAGGAGCCATGACATTCTGGTGACATGTCTTGGTTGGTACACAGATATAGACAGCGAACACTGGGGGAAGCAGCAAACAAAGAGGGCACATTGAAATTTATGAAGCAGTACTGCCATGTACGCTAGCTAGACTCAGCATAGCCCTGAAAGTGACAGTTGAAAAACAATATGCAAACAGTTCTCTACTATTACTATTAGGCTATGTTCACTCGGCTTATTTTAGGGTGCATTTTGCCACGTATTTCGCCGCATACTATGCTTAATATGCGCAAAATGCACCCCGCAATTACAGTAATCCATAGCACTCATAGAGAACTACAGATTACGCCTCGTCCGCCCCACACATACAATACGATCGCATTGTATGCGTGGGGGGGATAAGTGATATGTCAATTATTCGCAGCGATTACGTGCCGTGAGTAATGCATGTCTATGGGGCGGGCCTCTCCCCCCCCCCCCCCCCGCACTTTGGTGTATTGCGGCACGTGCAGTGTGGGCCACAATACGCCGTGTGAACATACCCTTAGCGTAAAAACAAAATATAGGATAGAAAAACAAATCTGATTTAGGGGACAAATGTGGTTACTGTGATGTGACTTCGCTTTTATTCACCAGATAACATTGCTAATCATGAATTGCACTTAATAAAACAAAGTAAATTTACACAAGTGACATAAAAAGATATTGACAAGTGGATAAATACAATTGTCTTCCTTCTAAAAAAAAAAAAAAACACTTGAAAGCTATGGCACTCGCTCTTTCAGTTTGCTTCTAAAGCTGATATCTCCCACCTAGGTTTAAGGGAATGTGTCATCAAAAAATGACTAATTGTTTAAGTCCTGTTTTTATGTTAAACACATTTTTTAGGATTTTTTTTTAGATTTGTAATTTTCCATATCACTTGCAATATTTTTAAATAATTCTTAAGTCCTGTAGTTTTCACTGTGGCCACTAGGGCTTGTTTGCACTGCTTTAACAGCAGTCAGAGAGATGCTTTACAGTAGCTTCATGCACATAGGAGCCTTAAGACTGACTCAGTCCCATTGACTTCTATAGGAGAGTTTTCTAGTCATGCTGTGTGACCTGGGAAGAAATCAGTGTGCAGGCAGGTGAAAGGGTGAACTGTGACTATCTCCTCTTGTGACTGGTGGATCCTGTGTTATCTATTCACACTGGTGTCTCCTTTCAGTTTGACCCTGCTTGTGTTAATAATGAGCAGACAACTGAGAATCTTTCTGTACAGAACAGGAAGTGTCAGACTATTATTAGGCTTAGTGGCCAAACTGAAAACTGCAGGACTTAAAAATTATTTAAAAATATTGAAAGTGATATGGAAAATTAAAAAGAAACATAACCAAAAATTCTTAAAAAATTTGTTTAACATAAAAACGTTAAACAATAACTCATTTTTGATGACACATTCCCTTTACTGCAACAAGGCATTTCTATGGTTGTAGAGGTGAACAAGTATAGCTGTGTCCACACGAAGAGTACGCGGATTCTGACTTAAATACTCGTCTAAAACCAAAAGTAAATCATCCCCATTGACTTCCATAGAAAATATGTGTTGTAGTTCATACAACTTCATTTTTGTCAGTCGGTTTTTAAAAGTAAAAAAAACAACTTAGAGCACATTAATTTTTCTGTTGTATTCCATGTGCAGATCTGTGTCCAAAACAACATACAAATGTTCCACGTCATAAACCCCATAGACATGTATAGGACTTGTTTTCTGACTGTAAATCCACCGGAAAAAACCGACCTAAAATTCACAAGAAATGCTCTTTGAATACTGCATCTTCTGACACAGTTTTCCACAATAGAATCTGACAAAAATCCAATGAGTACATTTTACTCATCATCTAGATGTACCCTAAGAGATCAGGGTTTTCAGCCTGATGTATATGTTTAAATTAGGGGGTTCCCATTATAGACGGTTATGAGATAGTCACACGTTGTACTGTAAGGTTTTATATAGTTAGGTCCAGAAGCAATTGAACAGGGCTGAAATATTCATAGTTTTCTGAGTCAGGCTCAGGTAAAGGCAGATTATTTTTCTGCCTTAAAGCAGTTGTCCACCTCTCCTTTTTTAACTTATAGTTTTGAGGCTTGGAGAAAATAAACAAAAACAATACTCACATCTGATGTTTGTTGCAACAATGCACCTCACAGTCTTCTCCTCCAGTCTTTTTTTGTCTTCAAGCTACAGCCAAACGAAATATCAGTGATGCAGCCTCTAATTGGCGACAGCGGTCTATTCAGAGCTGCAGCACCGTACTGCATGGTAAAAAATAGGAAGTGGACAGCCCCTTTAAGAACTTCTTGCGTTGCCTTCTATGCTTTCGATCATTATCTATCTATACTTTGAAGCTCTTCACTATGATTTCTGGGACATTTGACTGCATTTGAGAAGATTGTTTAGCTCTATACATTTCTGAATTCATGCTTCAGTCCACATTTAAATCAGCAGTGAATACCAGTAATCCAGTTCTAGTGGCAGCTATACATACCCATGTCATAACATTACCTTCTCATGCTTGACAAATGATGTGGTATGCGATCAATCATGAGCCAGAACTATCCTTCTTCCTGCTGTTCTCTTCCCATCATTCTTGTACAAGCTAGTCTTGGGTTCATCTGGCCAAAGACTCAATTCACAACTCTATTTTCTATTTTGCCATAGGCAAACTTAAACTCTCTCAGTTCTCAATCTATAAAACACTAAAACGTAACTTTTATTATGTACTTAACCTCTATACACACTATTTAAAAACCTGGTTTCTAATCTCTCAATTATTCCATTCCTACAGTACTTCTGAAGGAATAACTCCCTTTCCATTATCCAGTCTGGTGGAACCCCACCTACTAAAAGGAAAACCTTATTTATACAGTAATTTAATAAATCCAGTAGTGGATCCCAAGCATCATACTTGGTCAGTTATCCCTAATATAATGGACATAAAACATATAAGGCTTCATTGTAACACCCTCTGCAGCGGGTGATACTTTGCAGACAGAGTTGAGAAATCACAATTTAAAATGTCATGCCTTACCTCCCCAACATGTTTCACCAACTAAACTGGCTTCATCAGGGCATAGAGGTCCTGTCACATGTGGTGTAGCTCACTTTATATCATGTTAGGTACACACCCTATTCAGGTGCTCACTAATTAGCCATCAGAGAATCCACAGAACCCATTCCCCCTTTTTGCTCTCCTAAATGCATACTGTTATCATGTGCTGCCACTGACACCATGCTCCCATAAACAACATACCTCAGTCAGGGCAGATATCTCCATTAATGCAGGCGCGGACGGCATGGTAAGATAGGGCGCAAGCAGGCTATGGAGATATCTGCCCTGACTGAGGTATGTTGTTTATGGGAGAATGGTGTCTGTGGCAGCACAGAAGTAGGAAGGGAATAATTGAGAGGTTAGAAATCAGGTTTTTAAATAGTGTGTATAGAAGTTAAGTACATAATAAAAGTTACGTTTTAGTGTTTTATAGATTGAGAACTGAGAGAGTTTAAGTTTGCCTATGGCAAAATAGTAAATATAGTGATTAATAGTCACTCTCTCTGTTCTCTTGTGAGATTCCAATTTTTTTGGAGATTATTTGTCAATTCACAACTGGGCACCATTTATTAGAGGTTACTATTGGTTTGCATCTTTAAGATAAATGTTCAGTATTTAGAATTACAAAGGTGTCTCTTCATTTTAGACTTCCTTCATGAGATTGTTCTCCATTCGACATGATGTTTTTGGACTGACAAGTGATTTTACACAAGAGTAATTTTGTTAAAATTTGATTTTAGAACATTTTCAGTGGTTAGGTTCATTTCTCAAACTCTTAGCCAATCCCTTTAAGTTTCCACATTTGCAATCTATTTCATTAGTAAGAAGACTCTTCTTTCTTGTCAGATTTACTTTTACTTCTAAGAACTATTCAGAGCAGACTGACTTAAGTTGGCATATTAATAAGGTCGATCAGTTATGGTCTAGATTTAGATTATTTTTATAAGCTTTTCCCTTTTTTTAAATTCCTTTTTATGTTAAAAACTCTTTACTGGCAAAAAGGTGTTGTCTGGCAATTGAAATAGTACCTTGGTATCCCTCAATGCTCACATTTTAACCCTTCCCAGGTCTGACGCCAGTCTTTTTTCCCTGGTGCCTCTCAATATGGGACATATGACTGCTGCAGCCAATCACATGACTTGCAATCAAGTAGTTGGATATACAGCTCACCTGAGGGTGCAACAGCAGTATGTGCACTATGATGAGTTAGGGTATGTTCACACGGCGTCTTTGCAATACACCCGAAATGCATTCTGCAACTACGGTAATTCATAGCTCTCATTGAGAGCTACTATTACCTGACGTTTTCCCTGATGCGTATGGTGTGCTGGGAGAAAGAAGGGTCATATCACTTCTTCCCGATGCCTACGCACCGGGGAAAATGAATGTTAGTGGGAGCCAGTTGTCAGTGCTTTAGAAGTCCAGATGGCCAGTGCATACTTCTAAACAACAGAAGTACGCCATGTAAACTTGACTGTTGATGGTCTGTAA
Organism: Phyllomedusa bahiana; assembly: GCA_025379985.1. Lineage (NCBI taxonomy): Eukaryota > Metazoa > Chordata > Amphibia > Anura > Hylidae > Phyllomedusa > Phyllomedusa bahiana. The sequence goes on along the minus strand of JAODAL010008702.1, from coordinate 52,084 downwards.
CTTCAATTATGATTACAGACATGTTACAGTATTTTCTTTAAATAGAGCTGAATTTTTTCTATGTGAAGACATGGTGCTGGGATTTTCTTGGACTTAAATCACTGTGACTTCTTTTACTATTTGACAACTGTCTTAGCTGTTTAATGTAATATTTTTACACATTGAATTAAAGCTAAAAGCCTACACTTCATCATATTTTGATTGCTTTGTGTCAAATCCATTGTGGTGATGTTCAGAGGCTAAATTCTAAAAATTGGGTTGCTGGCCGAATGCTTCTGACACTGACTGTAGGCGCATGGCCCACATATACATTCATTGAATATCTTTTGGAAGGACAGTAGGGAAAAAGGCATATGTAAAAAAAAACATTGCAGAAGAAAAGACACATTGTAAATAATATTACATGTAGGATTTATACACAGGGAAGGCTACAAGCATTTTCTAATCTCGCCATGTAGAGGTGACCACACATATTTGATGAATGTTGGCCATACTCACAAAATTTGATAGGATCGGTTCAGCATCTGTTTAGTATAGGGGTGTACCAACTTTCTTCCACCGGCAGAAGAGTAAGAGAAGGATCAAAATGTTGGAATAAAACATGCCTTAACTTTTGTTCTCATGCGAGATAACCTACCACTAAAGGTGTCTGGCTCTGCAGTGGCCTATTACTGTTAACTTGTTGAGCATACATGCACGATCAGCTAAACTTAGTGCATGTAAACAGAGGTTGGTACGGATAATTTATAGCATTCAGCTGAAAATGATCTACAATTGTGCTTGAAAATTTGTGAACGCTTCAAACTTTTCTACACTTCTTCATAAATTGGATCTTAAACTAAAACAGGTTTCCGCAAAAGTTTTAAAGGTAAATAAAGAGAACTAAAACAAATAAGTCAAAAATATTAGACTTGGTAATTTATTTGTTGATACAATTTCACCTTATGCCAAGGAAAAGGGTAACAATGTTTTGAATATTGGGGCTCCATATCTCACCATCCACTACAGCTTTGAACTTGAGATTACCATCATTTTATAGACAATCATCTTGGCTATCTCATACATTAATTTGACTTACAACTATTTAGCATCTGCTTTGTTGTGCAGATTTTGTCATGTAACTGCATTGTTACTGTTTTGCTCCTAAAAAAAAAGTTTTAGGGTGGGGCTGTACAGCATTGGACATAAAACAACCAAAAGTAGGTCTTTTTTTTCCGATGCACGGTGACGGTTTTTGTCACTGTATTGTTTTTTCGCCGTCGGCCCATGCATTGTATTGTATTGGAAGATGAAGAAAAAACTAAAGACGCCAGCGGATTATACAACATGTTCCTAGATCTGCCGGTGCCAGAAAACGAGCTAAAAAGAACGACTTGTGTAGACAACAGGTCTTTTTATCATAAGTCTATGTACAGCCTGAACAATCATATTTTCAGAAGTTTTAGAATCCGAAAACTGCTGAAAATATGATAGTTTTGTGTGCTGTGTAGACATAGCCTTATTATTTTGTTAGCATTTTGTAAATCCACCTGGCTTTCAGCACTGCCCGACTCCTTCTGGGCTCTCGATCAGATTCAAGCATGTCTTAACCAAAATCTGATCTCAGGTCTCTTTTACACATTCCCAATGTTGGTGCAGACTGTTTGACTCATTTGGGTACAAATACAACTTTTTATTCAACTCTACCCACACTCGCTTGATTGGATTGAGGTCTGGGGACGATGGAGACCAGTTTTTTGCCAATCTTGACATATGCTTCCGGTCGTTGTCCTGCTGGAACACCATGTCGTCCTTTTAATACCCATGAATCTCAAGAGAGCGTTGGTCATACAGCAAGATAACGACCCTTAGAACATAAGTCATTCTACCAAAAAATTATTAGTTAATAAAGTTTAAGTTTTGGAACAGCCAAGTCAAAGTTGAAAGTGTTTGAATGAGATAAAATTCCAACAAGTCAATGTGCAGGAATAATCATAATTATTGGAAACATTTAGATACATTTATTGCTGAAGAATTTTTGCTGTTGGTCATACCAGATACTGAAAGAAAAAGTTCACATATGTTTGCCACTTACAGATATGTGATATTGGATCATTTTCCTCAACAAATAAATGGCTAAGTCTAATATTTTTTACTCATTTCTTTGGCTACATTCTCTTTATCTACTTTTAGAATTTGTTTGAAAACCTGATGTAGATTTAACTCAAATTATGCAGAAATATAGAAAATTCTGGAGGGTTCACAAACTTTCAAGCCTCACTTTATGTATGGTCAACTTAGGTCTCTGATGCTTTAGATTTATATATTCGTTTCTTCAGGTGTTGGAAATGATGGATTTTCTTAAACTAGTCTGACACATTTTCAGTTTTAAGTGTATTGTAAGATTATTTCTTCATGTAGACCTGTGTCCCATAACTTCATTTGGACTTTAATTATTTGAGCAGCTGACATATAACCTGACCTGGACACAGATATCTCCACTCTGCTGTTTCCTCAACTAGCTAAGTTTGTCGCATCACTATAAACTTTATATATTTGTTAACTTTCCTATGCCAACCCAAGGAGATGGCCCATTAGATCAAATTAGCACCTATCTCTCTTCTCGTTTGATTTAAACTCTAAGCTGTTATGGAAAGTTTCCTCACGCCTTTTGTCTCTTTCTTTGTTCAGTTCTATTTTGATTATTTGTCATTGCATTTAGTTTTCTAAGGCACTGTAGAAAATAGTAGTGCTATATAAACAAAGATTATTAGCATTATTCTTGTATAATAATATAGTACAAGATAAATGATGGTCTATTCTTGTTTGTTTGTATTCCAGTGGGGTTGACAAGTCATGTTAGTTAGTAGGTTCTGTTATATTAAAACCCTCTAGCACTGGTGGATCATGGTATCTAGTGTGCAGGCTTGGACTGGCCCCCAGGGGAAGAGGAGAAACCCATGGTGGGCCCCTGTGCATGGTAGACCTTGAGTTGCTTTTAAACTGCATATACATCTTATGGAAGGCAAAGAGGCAGAGTATAAGAGGTATATACAGTAATGTACAGAAGCGATAAAGTAGACCCTCAGAATCAACTCCATTGGTGGGCCCTAGAATAAACTCCACTGTTGGTCCCACAGAGACAAATCCAAAATCAACTCCACCGGTAGGCCATAGGCACCCTAGTCTGACACTGCTGATGTGGATGGGAAGGGGGAAAAGTATTGCTGCTTATGTCAACGTAGATAAAATCTTGGTACTTCCTTTCATTCTCCAGCTTTAGTTACTGGTCCAGCCTTCAGACTTGACTATGTTATAGTTTTAAGGGAGTATCAAGACAGTCCTTGGTTATCTAAATGTCGTACAATAATATCACCTAAAATATTTCATTACCTCAAATAAATAACAACCATCCAGCCAGACAACATCTCAGAGTATAATTATAAGATGCTGTATTTTTGTGTAAACAACGTTGAGTGATTGTCCATTGAAAAGATTGAGGGACGCTGAATTCTACGTTCAGATTTGCTCAGTAGAGTGATCATATTTTACAAGCCCTTTCACCTACATGGTGTGAAACAGTTTAAATGTCTGAAAGAGATTTGTACCAAGTCTGGCCTTCCCCCCAGCCTTCTTTCTCCAGTGTATTATGTGTGTTTCCATAGGAATGAATACCTAAGGCTGCTCAGCCTACAGCTGCTTCTACATTAGTAAACAAGTCCCTGTCTAGTAGCATCTTTCAGAATATTATCCAGGGTCTTCAATCATCTTGAAGATACCCCAAGAAATCCTGTTCAAGTAGTAACATGTCTACCGTGGGAGAGGTACGTTATTTTCCTTGTCACATAGAAGTCTTGTCTATAAATTCATTCGATGCACCATAAAGACTTCTAAAACAGGCCAATGACAGAATGAAGCATGGATTTCTTGGTTTGAACTCGTTTTGGTGCCATTGTCTCCTACAGTGTTTATTATGATGACATCTTTTTTAAAGCATATTTTATTTTGATCTCACCTGTGTCTTGTGCCATGTGGATGACATTAGTGTTATGATGATTTAATGATAGCCTTTTGTTATTTACACATAACTGTATTTTATAGCTTTTTGCTATTTGAATTTTTTCCCTATTATGTCCTTTTGGACTACTGTTGTATAATGAAATGTAGTACAGATTTTTGGGCATTTGCCCTATTCACAGAAATGATGCATGTACATATGAATGTGCTGCACATACTCTAAATTGATGTATTCCCAACAAATGAAGTTGAGGTACAGAGGGCATAGACACGTATAACAAATGTGTGTATGCTTCAGTCATACTTGTTAGAGCAAAGTAGTATGAAGTATACTTATTATACTTTGGTATATAGCTAAAGTTTTGCCAGTAGATCAGTAGATTGTTGCATCTTAAGCCTGGTTTACATCTGCGCCGGAGGTTTCGTTCGTAACTCCCGCAGAGGCTTCACCGGATTCATGAAATAATGGACAACGGCACCTGATGGACCACATTAACTACAATGGGGTATATAGGTTTCTGGCGCAGTGGCCATCATTATAAGAAAAAAAATCATGCTGCATGCTGGGCTTTTTTCCCATCATTTTTTACAGAACCTGTGCTGAAGGCTCCGAATTCAATATCTGACACAGATGTGAACCAGGCCTTAGATCATGCTTACATCTGCATCCTAAGCTCTGTTGAGACCCTATGTTGCATGTCTTACATTCATAAAGAAACCATGGCAGTTATACTGGATGCAGGGGTGCCTATGGATGCTGAGCTTCGTTAGGCTCTTTTCATGTAAATGTGCACATTTACTCTATGCAGCAGTAAATTTCCGGGTGTATATCCAGTCACTGGTGCCAGTGGTTGCCATATCAGCTAGAGGCCAAATAATTGCCTACCCTTTGCCATGTACAGAAGCCAGTGACAGAGTGTAATAGGCTGCCTGTCACAGGCATTATACACATTAATACAATAATGTATTGCTATGTTTTTGAAAAGAGATCTAGTGATTGCATAGTCTAGTCCCATATTTGGACAAAAAAATTGTAAAAAAAATAGTACAGATAAAATGTTTTTCCATGTTGGCAATGGTGCCATTAAAAATATCAGCTAACTCTGCAAATAAAATGTCTTTACTCAGGTTCATTAATAAAAATGATAAATGTTATGGCTCTTGGAATATTGTAACACAAAAGTGTGATTTGTGGATGTGAGAAAGGGCTCACAAAAAGAGGTGGGGCTTGTGAAAAGGGCGTGACTTTAAAAAGGGGTGTGGTTTGTATGAATAAAATTCTGCTCTGCAAGAAACTCCTTGAAGACAATGTTCCCAAGTTGGCAAGTATGATACATAGTTTGCATGTATGTGTTTCTGTGCTGTTTATACCTGTAGATTGTTTTGTAATTGTCTTAATATCTATATTTCTAGGTTTTGTTACTTTTTTATGTTGTGTATGTATGTTTTCTATGTTCTTCTAATTCCTGGCAGACAGCAAGGGGCCCCTGTTTTACAAGGGCCCTTTATTGTCCTGGCTTGATGCATTTTCAAACTAACACTGATGGCTCATAATGGACACTGTTGACTTATAATGGGACAATGAATGAGCTGAAGATGCATTGAACACAAATGTAACAGGTTTCTATGGCTTGCCTTTAAAGAAGCCTGTTCTAAGTCTCATCTGTACAAGACAAAAGAAGGTGCAAACAGTACTAGGGGTAAAAAATGGATCCCTTTTTATACAAGGGTTAGTAAAGGGATCTAATACATTGAAGGCTACACCTATCTACTTTCTATTATAGTGGAGTCCATCAGGTTCCAGTCGCAGTTCTGACCAGTCTGCACAGAGCCTATATGTTACCTGCAGTTTATAAATGAGGCAGTTCATGGCCATTACCATCATGTTATATTAAGACTGCATATAACATTAACTTTTAATTTCCACAGTTGCTTTTCTTCTGTAGACCTGCAGAAAGATAAAACGTACAAAGGGACACAAATCTAGGTACAACTTGTAGACATCGAATTCCTGCATTATGGCTATGCAGAGGAGTCGCACTGCTAATTTACCGCACAGGAAGAGAAATGAAGCAAAGTTACAGCTCTTTAAAGAAAATACAGTCATTGGGATACCAAGATGCTTCACTTCCTCAGCTAGACTGACACAGGTATATCTGGAATGTTCACATTTCCCTGTTTTCGTATATTGAGAATGTTGTTTGCTCTTATTGTAATTAATAGCTAGTTTGCAGAAGCATTTCGGATACAGTTTGGGTTATTCTTTATGCTGTAAATTTTTAAACAGTCGTTGTGTTTGTCATCATGCTAATATGTCTGATGCAGAGAGCCAGTACTCACGAAAAGTTACTATACTCGACCTCTAAAAGGTAGTACCTGATTTCTTCTTTTTGCTACTGCTTTCTATGGCTAACATGGTACAACATTATACTGTTTGCCATCATGGTCAGACTTGTCTATCAGCATACCGGTGTGCCAAGGTTCGAACATAGTTATGGGCCTCAAAGGTCCTGCAGTAGATAATTCCATTAGAAGCTGTTTCAGAGCCAGTATGCAATAATTACTTTTGTACTTTATTGAGGTAGATTGAAGGAATTGTCTCTTGTCCAAGGCAAACCATAGTATTGTACTAGAAGAGCTTTTTTAAGTATAAATTCTGACTTTTATGTTTCTTACTGTTAATAGAATTGAAAGTACCAGATCCACATCAGTCAATATGGTTTTACTTTTTTATTAGCCCAATATAACACTGGAAAGACTAGTAAATCAATGAGCATGACCATACTATAAAAAGCTAGTATATAGGGTGGTGGGTGGAGATGCATCTCACTATAAATTTCAAGGTTTCACTTTTAGCTTTAGATTAATAATCCAATGTGGCCTTGGCTGCTGCTCCGGAGGTTGTGGGGATCCGCTCCTTTTGACTTTGGGGTTCTTGACCCAACATGCTGGAGAGGCTTGCACTCCAATGTAGGTGAATGCAGTGTGATTCTTTCTTCTGTGTCAGGATGAGAACCCAGAAATCAAGAGGACCAGATTACCAAGGGCTTTGGAATGGCACAAGTGAGGGACAGCTAGGTAATTATATTTGGACCACTGCGCCCCAATGCAGTATTTTTTCTTTTAATGGACAACCCCTTTAAAGCAGATCTGTCAGATTTGTATATACTCCCCATATATTACCACAATTTACCACAATTTCTCTGGGATACCAAGAGTGTCCTCGTGTCCCTACAGGACAAGATTTGGCATCAAAAGTTTTGCTGGTTGAGCTGCTATGTTGAATCGCTATATACTAGCATTCCGCATCGCATTGCTCTTGCAGCATTACAATTCCATCTGGAAACCTTTAGTGATTTTTCCACTGAATTTATATTATATATCCTAGAGGTTACCAATTTTTTGATGGAACACAACTATTTTTTAGATGATGATAGTGTCTATCTGCATCAAAGGGGTTTCCATGGGGGCCAAATATTCTCCATCTCTCGCCAATCTCGTGGTATCTTGGTGGGAGTATAAGTAATGTTTTTACTGATGCTAATCCTTTTGTGGCCGATTTGGAGTGGTTTGGCAGATACATCAATGACCTCCTTATTATTTGGAGGGGCGATGTGTCTGCCATACCACTCTTTTTGGATTACCTTAAAGGAGTTGTCTCCCCACAGGGTTTCAAAGAATGCATGAAAGAAATTCTCTGTCACTTCCTGGTTCAGACTAATTTGCATAAGCTCCATGCTTGTACAGCTTCCTTGTGCTTTCAGATGCTAATTAGATTAGATTAGCTTCTCAAACTACTCGCAGGACTTCTTATCTGATCCCCAAAACAAAATCCCTAATTACAGAGCTGTTTACTTGAGATAAATCAAGCTTTTTACTGTCTGGCAGCACAGGACACTGACTGACACTGCAGACCTGTGTGATGACTCACTCTCTGTTCTCTCATTGAACAAACAGCCCCGGGAGATTTGTTTACAGGTCAGTTACTGAGGGAACTGAAATAGCCAGGGAGGTAATAAATTCACTTGTATCTCTTTAGGGAAAACAGAGGAACAATGCAATATATTTGGAAAATGTCTTTATTTTGTGTTCCCTACAATTTGAAAGCTATTCTTTGTAGCGAGACAACCCCTTTAACAATAATGCTCTTAACTTGTGGTTTACATAGTTGTCATCCCAGTCATATAGTTTTTTTGGACCTTTTGTTGGTGGGCATTCCAGATGCTGTAACTGGAACTAAATCCTACCGTAAGCCTGTATCGGGCAATACTATTTTGCACTATCGCAGATTCCATACTCATCATACTAAGAAGGCCATTCCAGTAGGTGAGTTTATTCGCGCTAAGCATATTTGTAGTTCTCAGCTGACTTATTTACAGGAAGAAAAACTGGTTTGTGATAGACTGAGAGCTAGAGGTTATCCACATTGGGTCCTCAATCGGGCAAGAGATAGAGTTGGGACTAAGTCTAGAGACGATTTGCTTTCTGTTAGATCCCTGTCAGATGAAGAGCAATTTAATGTGCCCACATTGGTGTTGAATTATAGCCAACAATTCTGTCAGGTTAGGGAAATTGTTCGTAAATATATTCCCTTATTAAGAGAAGACGAGGTGTTAGATCAGATTTTACAGAACGGTTGCAAAATAGTCTGTAGAAAAAGTATAACGTTAGGCAATATTTTGTCCCCTAGCTTTATTCAAAGTGCTCCCACCTCTAACACATGGCTTAGACACAAAGGATTCGTCAAATGTGACTCTCACCCATGTAGAACCTGCTCATTTGCTGTACCTACCAGCCAGTTTTCCAACTCTGATGGTTCCAAAAAATTTTCTTTTTCTAAATATATCAACTGTAACACCTGTTTTGTCATCTATATTATTAGATGCACATTGTGCAATCTTATGTATGTTGGTAGTACAAGACGTAAATGAAAAGTTAGTTTCTTGGAGCATATATATGATATTAATAACAGTAATATTCGTAGGAATAAGTCTTATGTTTCCCAACATTTTATTGATTGTCATAATAGTAATACCACAGGGCTACAGCTGTTTGGTATAGAAATATTAGTTGAATCAAAAAGAGGAGGAAATTTGGAATATGTTCTGCATGATAGGGAAGCCTATTGGATGTTGACTCTTGACACATTTGTTCCCCATGGTCTAAATCTAAGACGTGAAATTATGTTTCATATGTGATCATCCTTTCCTGTGCTTTGTTATCTATTTATTGATATGGTGTCTTGGACATGTTACTTTGCTTCCTGCTGGCCATGCATTGAAGGTCTATTCAAATTTGATACCTATTATTGTTTGTAGTTTCTTCAACACAGGCAGCCAGGTGGTATTATGGAAACAAACATTATTATGTTTATTGTTGCATTTTACATGTATAGTTTTGTTTGTTTCTCTTTGTCACCATTTTTTCATACCAGATGTGACATGTCGCTCTCCTTTGGAGCGCATTTGCGCTCCACGGACTTGCGATGCTGTCTCTTTCTTTCCGATTCCTGGCTTGCTCCCTGCTGGGCAGCGTGCGGTGGTGTATCGCTTCCATGCTGGCAGCGGGTAAGTTACTTTTCTTACAGGTGTTTCCTGTTTTTAGTATTGTAATGGTTTTAGACAGAATATATAAGATTGAGTTTCTCATTTGGGGCTTGCTAGGACTAAGGGCAGGAACTGCCCGAATCATGTCAGTCATCTACCCCTGATTACATTCTTGGCTTAGCATTGTTTTCCAGTTGCACTTGTATCGGTTTTACTGCAATAAATTTCCTTGTATTGCTTCACACTCCTGGTGCCGACCTTCTACTTTGTTCATTGGTCAGGATGAGAACCCAGAAATCAAGAGGACCAGATTACAAAGGGCTTTGGAATGGCACAGAGACAGCTAGGTAATTATATTTGAGGGACAGCTATGTAATTATATTTGGACCACCGTGCCCTAATGCAGTATATATATATTTTTTTTAATGGACAACCCCTTTAAAGCAGATCTGTCAGATTTGTATATACTTCCCATATATTACCACAATTTACCCCATGTAAACAAAACAGCATAAAAACGTTATGTCATCCGGCTAATAGGACAGATGGAAGAATACAGTGGACTTATAGTTATGAGTCCATTGTATTTACTAGGGGAGCATTCTGTCATCCTGTCTTGGCCCTTAGGGCTGTGATTGACAGGCTGCTATATATGCGTTCTCTTCAGGAATAGAGCAGATGCATAACTGTATTATTTTATTTTTTATATTATTTTTTGTACATAGGGCAGCATATGAAGCTGACAGATCCACTGTAGGTCCTTTTAGAGTTTATGAACTGCAATAACACATAAGGTCAATGAAGGTGAGAGCTAGGAACTGTCTGAGGTTAGAACCCATCTGCATAAGAGGTGAAGGACATACCACTGGTCCACCTCACCTGCTCTGTCTGGGAGGTGGAACGCCACAGGTATCAAGGACTCTAGCTACTCTACTGGGTAATTGTTGATGGGTAATTATAACTGCTGATAGGCAGATAATAAGCTATTTCCAGCAAATGGTGGTAATAAGAGGAACCTGTTTCAAGTTGTCCTGTAATTCATCCTGTCTCTACCAATGACTATGCACACATTCTTCTACAAAAACTGTTTTCTTACCAAGTGCCTTTAGTGTTATATAATAATTAACAGAGTGTGACTAATGGTCATTGTGTGATATGCAGTGCCCATCAAGCAATGCAGTCACCAGAGTCAGTTAGTGTAATATATAATTTAGTAATGATAATTATGACATAGTACATTTAACAAAGAGTAACAATCATTCATAGATTAAGGTTAAGGAACCGCAAAACACAGCACATAGGTCAATATTACAGTTATGAGTACTTATCATTATTTTCTATACAAAAGATTATGTGTCATATGGCATTTGTTGATTGGAATGTTACACTGCAATATTTCTTTTGCAACATCACAATCCAAAAACATCTTTTATAATATAAAAGGGGTTCAGTGCCCAAGGCAGTGCCAGTTTGAAAAACAGATCCTAAAGGTGTATTCTCATCGCAGTGATTAGCAAGTGAACAAATATATATATGAATCCAATAGAATATCTATGGAAGGAACTAAAGCTCAGAGTTCATAGAAGGAGCCCACGGAACATGCAGAATTTGAGTGTTTGTATGGAAGAATGGGCCAAATTCCCTCCTGAGCAATGTATGCGACTAATTTCTCCATACATAAGCTCTCATCACCAACAAAGGCTTTTGTACAAAGTATTAAATATATATATATTTCTCAGTATTTCACAGGCTTGCCTAAGTGTTGTTGAGCAAACTTTAAATGTGCTTGAACATGCTTTCTATTCAGGAATGGAGTCTTGCATGGTGCATTCAGGCCATAGAGGTTAAGTCCATTACTTAATTTTTTTGAAAAAATTTTGTAGCTTTCCAGTTTTTCTGTAGCTCCCACAGATGTCCTTAGCTCTTGGAAAACATTTGATAATTATTTTTACTCCTTTGTCTAAGTCTTGGGGGAACACCTGATGGGCCCTTTATGGTGCAATGATCTTTCCCCCAGATTATGACCCCAACAATGCCACGGGAACCTTTTAGTAGTTTAAAATTTTCTGAAACCCAATGGCATCAGTATTTTTTGCAAAATAAATTCGAAGGTCTTGAAAGCTCCTTTTTACCCTCAGAAATGTTTTCTTGGGTGGGGCCCTTATAATGAACACCTTTTTATAGGCCCTAAATTGAACCAATATTTTATTTTCCCCAAAGTGGGGGATTGTTTTTTCTAATTACTAATAATGTCAGCGTGCATAATTTTTTCTAGCTTCTTCCCCCTCTATTTTTTTTATTTTAATACTTTTTCTCTGAGTCATTTCTTATTTTTACACATAATTTATGGACATCTATGGTTGATTTCTTCGACTGTGTGCATTGATTGGGTTGTTACTGACATCTGGTGAGAATGAAATTGGTGTATGTGTATATATACATTTGCCCTATTAAATATGGACCTCTCTAAAAAAGAGCCCGCAGAGAACACACTTTAGTAAGAAAAAGTGCACAGTGTGCAAGTCCTTGAGAAGTAATCACATAAAGAAGAGTAACATAAAAAAATGCAACTGAAAAGTGCCAAAAACAATAGTAAATACACATAAAATCCTGGGTACCCACCCACCTCACATACGGCTTTGTGCCCCTTATTCATACTATACTTTATAGGTTTACATTAGCTTAAAATTCATAGGCTAAGGTAAATTTTTTAGGAAGATGGGTTTTTTGGCGGTGTTATTCCCTGATAAAATTTGTAGAGTATTTGTTATGAACTAGTACAAGTTGTTTTAAGTTCTAGTAAGAAAACCTTTTTCTATTTTTTTAAATTTACTCTGTAATGCCATTTTCTGAAGCAAAAAACTTTTTTTTTGGTTTTTTTTTCTAGGGGGGAGTGAGGGTTCTTTTTTTCTGGTTGAAAATGTATTTTTTTGGGACCATTCTGGGATAATCAGGACCATTTTAAAACCCTAGGGCAAAAAATGCAGCTGGGAAATGTGCCCCCCCCCTGGCAGTCACATACCCCCCTCGTTCTTTCCCCAAAATCAGGGAATAGTTTTGATGAAAGGAAGCCCCGGCGCGAGCTCCCGCGGAGTGGGGGGGGGGGGGCGCAGCTTGCCGGCCCCATAGACATGCATTACTCGTGGCGCGTAAACAAACACTGTAGGGGGGGCGTGACCGGAAGCCGAGGAGAGGGGACGCCTAAAAGGGGAGCCCGTGAAGACGACCGCTGAATTCCCCTTGCCCCTTCCCAAGTCCCCTTTGGGTAAGAAGAGCCTACCTGCCCAAAGACGCCCCAAGGAAACCTCTGCCCGACCTGCCGCAACCCGCTAGACGCCTTCTGCCCGGGGGCCCAGGGGGGGGCCTCCCACGCTCTCCGCCCGCCATTCTAGGGGGTTTCCCTGAGACCTCAGGAGCTGCATCTAGGACCGACAGCAGGGCTGGCGCGCCCCTCCCCTCCCTGCACAGGGGCCGGGACCCCCCCACACCGGGACCTGCAGCGGGACGGGCTGAGAACACCAGGTCCCTTTAGTTAACCCCCTGTGCTCCCCTCAACACCGGTTAGAGCCTGGGCAGCACCCTCCTCGACAGTCCCCTTTTGCCATACGCTGCATGGCGGCTTTGGGGCGGGCGCAGTCACACCCGGGGACCTCACGGCTAAGCTGCACCCAGTGCAGGACTTTCCCACATCCCCGGGCCCCTGCCAAGTGGGAAAAACGGACTTCGGATCTGTGGGACAATATCCCCACCCATTCTCATCTTTCGGACCCTATAGGGGACTCTTCCTTGGCGGGGCCCCCTGCGCATCCCCTGCCCCAAATGGCTCAGGCTCTCACACTCTCCCCCCGGGGTTTCACTGATCCCCCCAGCCCCAAAAGGGGACAGAAAAGGGCATTGTCTCAAGGTGAGGGAGGCATTAAGGAGGCATGCAAGGAGGAAATCTCATCTTCGCCATGACATTAAAATGATTCTCCGGGGTTTGCTACACTAGAGGGGATCGGGACCACATCGGTCAATACCTTGCTCAAATACCCCTCCATTTCAGCACAACTACTACTGTGAAAAAAAAGGCCCGGCACCTGGAAGACCTTGATAACAGAGGCGCCGAAAAAAATCGAGGATCCGGGGCTCCCAGGCCCCGGGGGGCCGAGAACGGTACAGGGGGTTCTGGACTCGCTGTTTGCTCAGGTCAGGGGCCCAAGTTCACCTTCCTCCTTTAAGTTTGATAAGCTCACAGAGCTCCCCCCCAAAAGGGGCCCCCCCCTCTGCCTAGGGACATTTACTTTTTGTCGCAGCACAACCCTTAAAGAAGCGATCAGGAAAAGGTTAAGGGGGTAGGGTCTTGGACTTCCGGGGTTCTAAGACCAAATTTTCAAGACCTTTCCGGGCTCACCTACAAAAAAACTCCCCCTGAGCCCTCCTTGCAATTCTTCAAAAAACACAACTCTATCGCTGGAACTTCCCTTTTGCCCTCAGCCCGTGGGAGGTCGTTCACCATCCTTAAAACATACGCAGACCTTTGGGGGCCCTTGCTCCCTCCAAATCCCCCCCCCGAAGAGGACGACGGGGAGTTGTCGGCCTGTCCCCCCCCCGGGCCTGGCAGAGGGTTTCCCCCCCCGCAAGGGACGCCTTGGGGACAATCCCCGTGGGCTCACCCCGGGCCTCCCCACTCACAAACAGTACAGTGGTGCTTCCCCCTCCCTCCTATTCCCTGGGGGTCCTCCGTGGGGGGGTGGGGGGTTTTTGGAGCGCCCTGGGACCCTGGGGGATGTTTGAAACTCAGGCGTGTTTTTTGGTTCTTACTCAATGCAATTTTGGGCTTTCACTAAAGTGTCTATGCCGTCTGTTCTTCTGGGTACCACACAACTCCGGCTGTTACCCATCCTAATTTTCTCTGGTTAGGAGGTCGGGTTTTACTGGTTATTTTTTTTTGGAGGGGGGGGCCCTCACTGACCCCCTTTCATCTCTTTTTTTGGGGGGGGTTCCCCGTCCGGGACCCCCGGGGGTGATTTTCTCCACATACCACCACCCCCCGAAACCGGAGTAATACAGTTACGTACTCTGCCTTTTAGATTGAACTCAACCTCGGGTTTTGTTTCCATTTGGGTTTTCAGAGTTGGAGTTTGGGTTTTAATTGTTGAGTCTAGTGTGCCCGTGTCTCCTTTTCCCCTTTTTGTGTCCCCCCCCCCCCTCCCTCCTCAAGACACACTATATCGGACAACACCCCCCGACCAGACTCAATCAACAAAATAACCCTTCCCAGGGTTTTGCTTTTACTCCTCATTAAAGGGCCCAACCGGTCCAGAGCGACGACGGCTCTAAGGAATTAAGGCTCTGGGGGCCGATATTGTTTTTTCTGCAGGAAACACACATAATGGGGAGGGCTCCTTTAATTTGCGAAGCATCTTACCCTTGACCTTTAATGTTTTTTACCCAAACCCAAAAAAAGGCGGGGGTGGCCATTCTAATCCGAAGTCATCCCTAAAACGGTTCATTCCTCGCTTATTGACCCTGCGGCCGCTATTTATTCTACACTACCCTTAATCGGTCCCTCACATTAGCAATTTGTACGCGCCAACACGGCCCCAAATCCCTTTCCAAAAAAGATTTGCCTTAAACAGCGAACTACCCCCGTCCTCTCTGGTCTTAGGTGGGATTTTAATTTGGTTTTCTCAAGGGAATGGATCGGTTCCCCCGGGGGGGAAACCCTCGGGGACGCCCCAAATTGGATTTTTTTTTTTAATTTTTTCAAGGAAACGGTCGGGGCCCGGGGGTTGGGGTTTGATTATGCGCTTTAAACCACCCCAAGAGAGAGAATACACGTTCACTCACACCCCCCCACGGGATCACCCCAACTCGACAACTTTTTTGGTAACCCCCCACTCTCCGGTCGTTTCGGATCAGAAATTGACCACTCTTGGTCGGATCACCCCCCCCTTGGTCACCTTAATTTCCCACCCCTCACCTCGGGTCATGCCATTGGACTAAACGAAACGTTAAATTAAAAATCCAACCCAGAGACAGGCTGAGGAGCCCTTTTTCTATTTTGCAACCAATGGGGGGTCGGGGACCTCGCTGCCATGTTATGGGGGGCCCACATAGCGGTCTTTAGGGCAAGCATCAGGGTTCTAAGCTGAAGAGGGATTCCGAACTAGAAAATCCTCCTTGCGCAGTCACTAAAAAACTTACAGAGGAGATGCCCCAAACGCCTGTCCACCCGACCTTACGACCTATGACAATTAAAGCGATTTAAAGGACAAAGCGGGCACGCTTTTGGGGGCTTCTCCCTACTCTAACACGGTACATGAGCACGGCAATAAAGCCCCACACGATGCGGACGCCACTTAAGAAAGGGTTCGGTGAACCTATGCAACAGGCCCGGGGGGTAGGGGCGGCACCCTTTTTTATCCCCAAAGTCTATTGCCAAAAAATTTTCGGAATTTCGCAAAATTTTACCCCCTCCCTTTTAAAAACTTCGATGAGGGGGAAACAGCCAGGGACTCATCCGGGAATTTTTGCAGACTTGTCCCTACCCCAAATTTTCCCACAAGGGGCCTCGGCTTCCCTTAACGCACCTGTGGAAC
This sequence comes from Phyllomedusa bahiana, assembly GCA_025379985.1. Lineage (NCBI taxonomy): Eukaryota > Metazoa > Chordata > Amphibia > Anura > Hylidae > Phyllomedusa > Phyllomedusa bahiana. Next base: position 35,958 of record JAODAL010008702.1, on the reverse strand, counting down.
GGATAACTGCTAGAGGTTTAAAGGATTTTCCCTCGGGGGCAAATCGCCAGGGCCGGGGTGGGGTTGCCCTACGGGATTTTAAAGTTTTTTCTGACATTTTTGCGCCTCACATATCCCCTCTTCAACTCCTTTATGAGAGGTTCCCGATCCCCACCATGTCCCATTCCCACCTCACCCTCAAAAACAAAGCGGGCAAAGACCCAGCGGAAATCGAGCTATAGACCCTAGCCCCCTGAACCCGAAACAAAAATTCACCAAATTTTGCAAAAACGAAGGATATGGGTACCCCAGTTTTATCAACAAAGACCAGGGGGATTTGTCCCCCGTCCCAAGGAGGGGCCCCACCCCCGCACCATTGACCTAATTGAAAACCGAACGCTCGCTCAGAGCACCCTTCTCCCATTTTGATGCGACAAAGGGGCCCTTTTACGCCTGGGGTGGCCATTTTTATTTTAAAACCTTTTATGGTTATGGTTTTTTCAGGGCCGTTTAAAGGGGGACAGGAACCTATATTCCTCCCCTCACACATCAAACTACCCCAAAAACATTCGGGGCCTTTTTAGATTAGAAATGGGACAGGGAGGCTTTCCCCCTACTCCCCCCTCTTTTCCCTATGCATCAACCCCAGCCGCCATCGGCTTAAACCCCTACAAAAGGGGGTTTCAGGTAAAAATAAGGAAATTTAAGCTTTCATTGTTCGCAGATGACATCCTATTGACCCTGACCAACTTTCACCTCCCTTACCTCCTGCATGCCCTGCTGGGGCATTTGGGAAAGCTACCCCATAAGTGAACCCACTAAAACTGAGGCCCTCCCTATTAATTCCCCCCTGAAGCTCTCGTCCTTAAGACAATTTCCCAACATGGAAACCCAGTCTCTTAAAAACTAGGCACCGTATTACGATAGATTTAGCTCCCCTCTACCAGGCTAACTTCCCCCCACATTTAGAGACTTAGGTCACTTCTTTTAAAATTAATAAGGTGTGACAACTAAAAATATACTTTTAAAACGCAAGCATAGTCACACTGAAAGGGAATAGCAAAAATTAAACAAATAACATGGGACACAAAAACTAAATGAGACATAAAAGTAATAGGGAAAATTGGAAAGCAAATTACGCTAAGGAAAATATAAAACCTGGGACTTTATTTACGGTTTTTTTGTCAAAGATTGTATTAAACCACCTCCCAAAAAGTCAAGGGGGTCCCAGAGCAGGGGGATCCCCCACACGAACAGCTACCTCACTAGGAGTCAATTTAGACGCAACTTCACAGGAGTGATAGGAACTTGCAATTTGGTTTTCCTGCACGGGAAAAAGAGGCACTGATGCAGCAAGCCAATGAGATTCCATTTTTCAAAAAACTCAAAACGTAATAAGGCTGTGCAATTAAAATAACTTTGAAAAACGCAAACATATGGGACCTGAAAGGGAATAGCATACATCAATACAAATAACATGGCACACTAAAAACTAAATGAGACATAAAGGTATATAGGAATATTTGAAATGCTCTGGGATCCCCTTGACGTTTTGGGTGGTGAGCTTAATACAAATTTTTTTCAAAAACGTAAACTAAGGTCCCGGTTTTCATATTTTCCTTAGCAAATGCATTTCCAATATTCCTAATACCTTTTTTGTCTCATTTAGTTTTTTGTGTCCACTGTTTTTTTGTATTAAATTCTTCAAAAAAGGCATTCCTTACCCATCTCTTTTTTGGTAGAATAACAAGGGGAAGATTACATTCTACCCAATTTCTATATCTGTTGAGACCCCCCGTGGGGGTACCCTAAGGAGCTTAAAACGTTACAGGGCGTGCCTACCTTTATTTTTGGGCCCAGGAAGGCATAGATTTTAAAAGACATTAGATGACCAGCAAGCAAAAGGGGGTTTGCAGCACCAACCGATCCACTACTATTTGGCCGCACTCTCCGCCGTATCCCCCCATGGGCAACTCTCATCAATTCAAAAGATGAGGGAGAAAACTCTGGGTGGCCCCCACCCACCCCAATTCCTTTTTTGTGGGATTTCGCCCTGTTACGGGGGTGCGGGCTTATAGGTCTGAAAGCACACCCTTCAGATATGGCCCATTTCAAGACAGATTTCGCTAGCTTCGCCCGGGACGCCTATGACCCCTTTTTTTTTTACCCCAACCCTTCCCCCAGCCCTCGGGTATTTTTCTCGCCCTGGCTGGGGTGGGGCCTTTTCCTTTTGGGGACATTTTTACATTCAGAGATAGGAAGCTTCGCCCCCCCTTAGGACTACAGAAAACCCTTCCCCCAAAACTCTGGTTTTATTATCCCAATCACCATCCCTCTTTCCTGTTGGGACGAACTCCTTTCCCCCCCCCACCCCCCCTTTAATCTCTCTCCAAATCGGTTTATCAAAAAAGGGGGGCCAGCAATCATTTTTTCCTGGGGAACCCCCCCACAGAGGGAAACCCCCGACTCACGGGTACATGGGAATGGGGGAGAATTTAGGCAGACCTATATCCTTCTACCTGCAATCCATTTGAAAGCAGCAGCCAAGTCTTTTGCATGGGGGTCCAAAGGGAAATCTATATAAGATTCTTTTTTTTTTGGTACCACACCCCTCGCCCACCGCTGGGGATTTTACGCAATAGGGGCTCTCCCACAATTTTTTTGGTTTTCTGGGCAGCCCCTTTTGGGGAGGGCAAAGACCCATACATGAGATCCTTGGGGGGAACACTCCTTTGGAAACCCTTGGGATTTTTTTTACTTATGGCCCATCAGGGAAACCCCCCTAGGGACGTGGGTAGGGTTTAGTTAAATGTCCTACGGCAGCTGGGGTTTAATTGCGGCCAGGGAAGCAGACTGTTTCCCCTGGGGGACTGATCTGTACACAAATTGAGAGAAAAGCTCGGATGGAACAATTTAAAAACCCCCCTTCAGGATAAGAGGACCTTTTTGACAAAACCGGTCTCATGGGACACCTACTGGGGTACGCAACCGTCATAACAAACCCCAAAATTTAAACCACGACCTATCTGGGGTGATATTAGTTACCCCCCCCCCCCCCCTTTGTGAACCCCCCCACCATCTTTGCTTGTCCTGTCTGCGCCGTTTAAAAGACTTCTATGTGTCTTAATTTTCCTTTTAAATGGTTTTCAAAATTCAGGGGACCCCTTTTTGCCTATTGTTTTCTAGATCGATGGCTGGGTAATTTCCATAACCATCAAAATTTTCTTGTTTCTACTGAATAAAATGTTACTGCTTACTACGGACCCTTTTTTTTTCTGTGTGAAAAATCATAATAAAAATTTACAGTTTAAAAAAAAAACCAAACGTCGTGAATAATTGACATGTCATTTATCTCCCCGCGCGTCGCATTGTACGAGCAAGGAGAGGAGGCGTAATCCTACTCTCTAAGAACTGTGATTTCCGTAATTATTGGGGCTATTTCGCCACTATTGAGCGCAGTAAAGCCGCGAAATAACGGGGGTAAATATTCCCAATTAAGCCTGTAACAAGCCTTAGATCATAACGTAATAATGTAATTATAGTTTAAATTATTCTTTATGATGTTTTTATGCACTATATCATAGAGTTGGAAATATGTTACTCTCTTGTTTTTCCCCTGTAAAACCATCAGGTTTTTAAAAACACCAGTGTGCTTTTTGGGAAAGGAATCTTCACCAAGTTTCATATAAGTTGGGAATGCAGTGATCCCACTTCCTCCATTGTGGTTTAGGTGATTGACAGCTATGACCTGTAGTTAAATAAATGGAGGGAGGGGGTGTGTAATTAGCTGCAGAGCTTTGATGCCCTCCAGGAGAGAACACAAACAGGTAGAGTGTATGTTGCTAAGGGGACGTCAGTTTGGTTCTGGCTAAGGAACTTCCCTTGGACAGTCTCCACTAAAAGAGCTCCAGCAGGTGAAAGTGACACTGTTTTTTCTATTTATGGTGATCTGGAGGTTCTCTTAGTACAGTCATCATCAATTCCCTCCTGAAGACTAAAATACTTGTTTTCAAATACAGCAACTCCTCATATTGATACAAGGATATCTGCCGTGCATTGGCTTCAATCAGCTGGATTATCAGTTCTGCTCCATTGTTCCTCATTAGTCTTTTTCAAATATGCCACCTGCTACTTAGGTAAATGGAGCTTGTCATCCATGCTGCATAGTTCTAGTCATCCATGCTATGTAGTCACTATAAATGCTCTTTGTGACCAGGATCAACTGAACTAAACGAAATAGATTTACTGAATTTACTGGATTTACAGATTCTGAAGACTTTTGGAATTATTTTTTTTTCCTTCTCATCACATCACACTTTTGCTTACTGACCCTATATAAGAGCACACAACAGCATCTATTTGCACTATTTTTTCCATGGTGCAAATGATACCCCTACACTTCAATAATAACATCATAGGATAAGATTTAGATTACTACCAGATTTCTATTTATGTTCTGGATTGCAACTATTGAACGTGAAGATTTATTTCATTAGATAGTGATGTACTAATCTTATTGAAGACGATGTGGACTCTGTATATGAAAGGGATTACTCCTCGAAAAAATGTACGGAAAGTAAGTAACCAAACCAGTATTCAAGCGCTTGCTGAACAAGTTTTTTTTATGTCCGTAATTGAAATGACCTAGCCAGAGTATTAATAGTTTTTATAATATTATTCTGTACTATAATACAATGTAGTACTTTTAAATGCAAATGCAATCATTATCAATCATTCGGTGAAATATTAGATAATACATGTCAGATATTAATATTAGGTGAAGTATTAAACTTATAAGGAGAGTAGGGAATAAGTTTAGAAAAGACATTTCCTTTACTTTATTAGGGAATTTTGAGTTAAAAGTGTTGTGTCACAAAAAAGCACTTATCACCTTTTCACGGGATAGATGATAAATGTTTGACCACTGTACAGTAGTTCTTGCTGCTGGGACCCCTGATATCACTAAAATGGGGTCTATGACTCCCAGTACTTCCTTGCCGTGCTCAAGCAGTGGTCGGATATATGCACTGCCGCTCTATTCAAAATTTATGGGAGCAACAGAGATTGCCAAGTACAGCAATCACTGAGGGTCCCATCAGCAGAAATCCTAGCTATCAGATAAATGACTTTCAAAGCATAACCCCTTAAACTGAAGAGGAACACCTGTTTAGGATTCTTATCTCTTGTCCAGATTGGAGAGCAAATACAAAGAGTGTATTTTGCTCTGGAGGACTTACCCTGTTCTGCAGTACACAGACTGAATTGGCACTGTGTAATGCTTACTTTCACCTGTGGAGGCACTGCAGGAATATTAAAGGAGGGTTCTCTACAGATTACAACTGATTGCTGGTAGTTTCACCAGGGGAGTAAGTTGTGATTTGCTCATTATCAAAGAAGAAACTGTTCTGTGAGATACCTGTTAGTGATGTGATTGACCCAAACAATGGACAATGTATCCTTGTGCTATGGTAAAAAAAAAAAATGTATAAGACAGTCTTAAATATATTTTGCTGAAGGTAATTAAAGTAATTTAAGGTGTACCAAGAACTTCATACAGTAATAATAATAATAATACTTGTGCGGGTAAGTTGAGGAAACATACACCAAAAGGGGCAGTTTACAATTTTTGGTTAAGGGTTGAAGCCTGTTACACTGCTGGTCACCATAAGGGTATGTTCACATGACGTGTTGAGTGCGTGTGAACATACGTTATTAGATGCGTGTTTGGATCCGTCTATTGGACCCCAAACGGACCCAAACACGTATGCAGTGGTAAACACACATTGGCATTCAGACGAGTGATCGCCGATGCGTTCTAAGAATTGACATGTCAATTCTTGGTTCGAAAGACACAACAGGAGCCCCATCTAAAATGATAGGGTGCCATCCTGCTGCAGCCAAAACGCATCCAAACACACATGCATGCTGGATACGTGTTGGATGCGTTTTGGATCCGATCGACGCTGCATTTTTGGATGTGATTTTCGGATCCAAAATTGGATCCAAAAACGCTGTGTGAACAGTCTCTAAGAGTGCACACAACTGACCCTTTTTTATAGAAGTTTATGTGGCAGTTTTATCATTACTAACTCTTCTACAGTGTAAACTTAGGGCGACATGTATGTACGGGGCTGCGCCAGTATCCTGGCATGCTTTCAGCCCAAAAACTGTTGCAGCCCTGTTCTCTAGATGTATGAACAGGCCCCCTCCAAAAGTAGGTGCATTTTGCAGGGGCCGGGGGGAGCTTTCTGGGAGTGTGTCGCACCACAACTGCATGATTCTACACATTTAAGTGGTCTGCCTAAGTTGTCGTATTGCCGCTACAAAGCACCAAATGTATGTCCTGCAGAAGAACAGGATCATAAATTCTGGCGCATTCTACACTACTAATGTGTGCAATACAATTGAGGTGGGGGTGCCAAAGTTCATACAAAAAAACTTTGAGATTCTTAGTTCACATGTTTTGATCAAAAAATGCTTAAGCCACCCCCGGCTCCAATGGGATCTCAAGGCGGGTGGTCCTACTCTATCTTTACCTCTCACTGGAGTCAAATTCAGACTTCTCATTGGGTCAACAGACCTCCATAATCCAGAGAGAAAAATAAAAAAAGCACCAACCTTGCAAGCAAACTGCACTGATATAACAACCTGTGGAAGTGGGCGGGGTGCAAGAGACCAAAATGGAGGCATCCATTCCTCCCTGTATAAATTAAAAGCAATATATGCCAAATACAACGTATAGTTCTGCGCAAAAAAACATTTCTGAAAAACACAATGTGAACCTGGGTGCCACCGGCGTGGTACGCATTCCAGTACCAGTGGCACACCATCAGCTAAAAGGGCTATACAATACATGGAAACTTCTAAAGAAGCATTTATGCTATCTACAATATATGTAAAAAACTTTGAGATTCTTACTTCACATGTTTTGATCACTTGGGTTCACATTGTGTATTTTCAGAAATGTTTTTTTATGTAGAACTATACGTTGTATTTAGCATATATTGCTTTTAGTTTATACAGGGAGGACTGGATGCCTCCATTTTGGTCTCTTGCACACCGCCCACTCCCACAGGTTGTTATATCAGTGCAGTTTGCTTGCAAGGTTGGTGCTTTTTTTTATTTTTCTCTCTGGATTATGGAGGTCTGTTGACCCAATGAGAAGTCTGAATTTGACTCCAGTGAGAGGTAAAGATAGAGTAGGACCACCCGCCTTAAGATCCCGTTGGAGCCGGGGGTGGCTTAAGCATTTTTTGATCAAAACATGTGAACTAAGAATCTCAAAGTTTTTTTCATATATTGTAGATAGCAAAAATGCTTCTTTAGAGGTTTCCAAAGTTTATACAAGTCGCCCTTAGATTAGACAGTCCTACATAGTGTTGATAAATCTGCAACATTTATGCCACTAACTGTGAAAAAAGTTTGCCACAAGTAATTGCGCGCTAAACCATGCCCCTTTCACCGATGCCATGCCTTGGCGCAGAAGTGTTTAGAAACTGTGTAAAATAGATAGTAAATGTGATATAGGGCTTGTGTGCAATTTTTTGGGCACAATTTGTACTAGAATCTGTATGCAACAGCCTTGATTAATGTGCCCCAATATCCAGATGGATTTGAACTATATTTCTGAAAAGGATCTGAACATATACATTTTTTGTACAGTATAATCATATATATGTTTGCATACCCTTTTTTATGTATGTTTCACTTTTTTTTTATAAATATACTTGAGAATTGTGTTCTAAAGCAAGTGTGAACAAAGCCTGAATAGCATCATCAGATAAATATGGTTCACACAACATTTGGAGCTTACAGCTAAATTCTCATGTACCCTAAAAAGATGAAAAACACTATAAATATTTTGTTTTCAATACAGCAGGGAAGGACAGCTAATCTAAAAGAATATAAAAAACCCAGGGAAGGTTTTAATGACTAGGGTTATAGCCTGGCTTAGACAGACAGGCACGGTGGGGACCTGGGCTTGGAAGGCCGGAGGCTACTTTTTATAGAGAAAGGTAGATAAAGAGAGGAAGCAAGTAAGAGGCAGAGTGCAGTATGCACAGTCATGTAGAGTTGGTGTAAGTTGGCACCAAAAACAATTCCACCAGTGGCCCGCGGGAATCAACTCTACTTGGTGGGCCCCAGGTACCCCAGTGCAAAACTGGTTATAATACATGATGTGCAGACATGATTGCCACATGTCAGTCACACCAAAGTTAGAAAGAGTTATATACTAGAGTGATAAGTGACATGCCTGTAAAGAGGATACTCAGTGTGTGTAACATGTAAGCTTCCGCTTAGCTCTCCATCTTGGTCCATCTTGGGGTTTACGCTTCGCTCCGGGGATCGTTGTTCTTGGTAAAACGAATATGGCGCTTCCAGATTGGGCACTCTGACATCAGACTTCTTTTTAATCTGGCCACAGCCAGCTTTATTAGCATGGAAACAGTTTACAGAAAAAACAAACGCATAAACACAAATCCTCGGCTGTCTGGCCACAGAGTCCCCTTCTATCCAGAGGTCTGTGCCTATCACACAGCACCTCAGAGATAACAGTGTTTTTACTGTTGTATAAGGCTTCCCTTAAGCATCTGGGGGCCCAGAGCCTCTCTCTAGCTCCAGTGTCGCTCCCAGCTCTAGGCAGCTGACCACACCCTCTGGACACCTGGAGTACCAGTCTTTTAATAGGCCTAGTAAGACCTGGCACTGGAACGTGGGGACGGCCTCCCACCCAACGTTATGACCATTCCGGGAAAGGAAACCCATACCTGGCCGCAAGGCAGCCATGCTAGCTACCCATGTCAGTACCCTATTGCTACTGACAGTAAATAGTTTCATTCCTCCATCGACCCTAGGTTTTCGTTGGCACGTCTGTAGGACGTGTCCTGCTGAACTCCACCTAGTGGTAGAAAAATGCGACTGCCCAAGGTCGCTCTGCCACAAGGATAACAGCACTCTTCTATGGCAAACGATTGCTCTTAGAGTAAGTGTTTATTTTGAAATCCACAAATAGCAGTATTGGATGTAGATACCTGTACTTATGTACCATGTGATGATATCAGTACTGGGCCAAGGCATTCTGGCGTCCTAAGCAAATAGCGCCCCCCCCATGGAAAATTCAGCCGACTCCATACTTACTTGTGCCCCCTTCCTGTCCAGGTTGAAGTGGCGCCTATGCAGTCACCTACCTATCGTTTTGCCCTGGATGATATGTATTCATTGACAGAATTGCTGAACATTCAGACCTGTTAGGACCGTTAGGACACAATTGGAATATCTACACTTGACAAATTTTACAACACAATATTCTGACAGCTAATATCATACAAATATAACTTTTAAAGCGTACAGTTAAAAATATGGGCAATACTCCACTTAACCTAAAAAAAGAACTATCCCTGCCTAAAAATTCAGCACCTACCCCAATAGTGTTGACCCTGAACAGAAACCTATCCCTGGCAAATCCCTACAGAATCCCGGTAACCAGACATAAACAAAAGGGTAAATTGGATTACATAAAGAAATGTCATTTAACGCTCATGACCCTTCACCATAACAAATGGCAATGTACATACCCCAGCAGAATTTTTGCTTTCTTGGCCTTTTTTTCAGAGAATATGAATGATAACACAAAAACTTTTTTTCCACTCATGGTTAGTGGTTGAGTGAAGCCATTTATTGTCTAACTACTGTGTTTTCTCTTTTCAATTCATAATGACAACCAAAAACATCCAAATGACCCTGATCACAAGATTACATACCCTGGTGATTTTGACCTGATAACATACACAGAAGTTGACACAAATGGGTTTGAATGGCTACTAAAGGTAACATCCTCACCTGTGACCTGTTTGCTTGTAATCAGTGTGTGTACATAAAAGCTGAGTGAGTTTCTGGGATCCAGACAGACTCTTGCATCTTTCCTCCAGTCACTGACGTTTCTGGATTGTGAGTCATGGGGAAAGCAGAAGAATTATTAATAATAATAATCTTTATTTATATAGCGCCAACATATTCCGCAGCACTTTACAATGTAGAGGGTATAATTACAGACAAAAGACAGACATTACACAGTGAGAGCTACTTACAGATGAGACACAAGGTGTGAGGGCCCTGCTGGCAAGAGCTTACAATCTAAAGAATTGTCAACGGATCTACGGGAAAAGGTTGTTGAACTGTATAAAAAAGTAAAGGGATACAAAAAGATATCCAAGGAATTGATAATGTCAGTCAGCAGTGATCAAACTGTGAGTAACAAATGGAAAATCAGGGGTTCTGTAAAAAAACAAACCACGGTCAGGTAGACCAACAAAAATTTCGGCAACAACTGCCAGGAAAATTGTTCAGGATGCAAAGAAAAACCCACAAATAACATCAGCTGAAATACAGGAGTCTCTGAAAACTAGCGGTGCGGCTGTTTCAAGATGCACAATAAGGAGGCACTTGAAGAAAAATGGGCTTCATGGTCGAGTTGCCAGAAGAAATCCATTACTGCGCAAATGTCACAAAATATCTCACCTATGATACACCAAACAGCACAGAGACCAGCCTCAAAAGTTCTGGAACAAGGTAATTTGGAGTGATGAGACCAAAATCGAACTTTTCGGCCACAACCGTAAACGTTACATTTGGAGAGGTGTCAAAAAGGCCTATGATGAAAGGAACACCATTTCTACTGTAAAACACGGAGGTGGAACACTGAAACACAAAAGGCGCAGGTCAACGGTCAAAGTTGAAGGAAAGATGAATGCAGCATGTGATCAGCAAATACTGGAGGCAAATTTGCACTCATCAACCAAGAAGATGCGCATGGGACGTACTTGGACGTTCCAACAATCCAAAACACAAGGCCAAGACGAACTGTCATTGGCTACAGCAGAACAAAGTGAAGGTTCTGGAGTGGCCATCTCAGTCTCCAGACCTCAATATCATTGAGCCACTCTGGGGAGATCTCAAGTAAAGTGCAGTTAATGCAAGACAGCCCAGGAATTTACAGGAACTGGAGACTTTTTGCCAAGAAGAATGGGCAGCTTTAGCATCTGAGGAAATAAAGAGCCTCATCCACAACTACCACAAAAGACTTCAAGGTGTCATTGATGTTAAGAGGGGGCAATACATGGTATTAAGAACCGTGGTAAGTAAACTTGTGATCAGGGTCATTTGGATGTTTTTGGTTGTCATTATGATTTAAAAAGAGAAAACACAGTAGTTTGACAATAAATAGCTTCACCCAATCACGAACCATGAGGGGAAAAAAGTTTTTGTGTTATCCTTCATATTCTCTGAAAAAAAGGCCAAGAAAGCAAAAATTCTGTCGTGGTACGTAAACTTTTAAGCACAACTGTAAGTAAGGCATACATGGGGATAGTCCTAGAAAAGGTCTAAAGAAGTACACTCATTAGATGATGCAGCCATCTTGCTGGTTCCTCAACAAGGATTTGTCAGGGGTAGGTTCCTGGTTGGAGTCACCCTTATTGGGTGGGTGCTTTGTTTTTAGGTAGGCTATATTTATAATTGTTTGCATTAAAATATTTTACCTTTATATTTATGATAAGGTTTGACAGAATATTGTGTCTTGTTCGCATAGTCATGTTTAAGAAGAAGTGTATGCAGTCTGACATAGGTAGCACAATGTATGTATGTGCCAAGAAATACACCACTTCCCAACCCCTTCCCGCTGTGCAGTCATAATAATATGGCTTATTTTTTCACCCCTCCTTTCAAAAGCCATAACTTTTTTTATTCTTCCATCTACATAGACATACAAGATATTTTTTGTGGGATAAGAAGTATTCTTCAACCCCTTAACAATCGCCCACCGACTATAGATGACAGACGGTGCTGGTCCTTTCTGCAGCGACGTCTGTGTATTGATGGGCTGGGGGGGGGGGAGCACTGATTTTTTTAATCTGCTGTAAATCCATATATGACAGAGCTCAACTTCTCTCTCTATCACATCCTACTCTCAGGTAGGGCAACATAAACCACCTGACAGGTTCGTTTTAAGAAATAATCATATAAAAAAAAATATAGAAACATAGGGTCACATGGATGAAAATTGTCTATGTCTCTCATAGTGCCTAACATCTGGACTAGAGAGACCCAGGTGGAGCCATCTATATATTATGAGAAATCATGCTGCTGAAAGTGTCTGGGAAGAACTTGCAGGTAAAATAGTTAGGAAGATCCATGGGGATTATTTCTTCCAGTCGCCCTGCATATTCTATAGGGGTCACCTACTGTACCACTCAGCTCACTGCAAACAATACAAACATTTCACAAAGATTCAACCTGTTTAATACAGATATAAAATAGGTTCTGGTAGCCATCTTCAACCTTTTCAGTAACAAAGCATTTTTCTAAAATAATTGGGATGTGTTAAAATACCTAATGTGTCTGGAAAAACTCCTGGGTGCATACCAGTGAATGCAACATTCAGCTGAAAGAAATATGGTCACATCGATTATACTGAACAATGGATCACGTAATCTGCTGCATAGAAGGGACATTGTGTGCATGTTTGCAGTTATTAGCAGATTACTAAACTGTAACTAAGTCCTAATCCTATTTAGATGCCTCTGCTCATATTCATGCATGTAAATCTCAGAGAAGAACTCAAAATCCAAACTAAATATGTATATAAGTAATTGATCAAGTGGATAAGAATCTGGATCTATATTAGCCAAAATGAGGTATAGAATAAATTGAAGCTGATTCCCCTTATGTAGTCATTGGTATGCTACATTCAGTATATCAGCTAAGTAGTAAAGTCTAACAGATATAAATACAGTGGTCCATCAACATTCAGTACTAGCTGGTTCTGGGACAATCATTATTTGTTGAAACCATAACTTTATAGAAAACTGGCAATTGATTCCTGAGCCCCAAAATGTCCCCCAACATAATGCAAAGTGAAGATTAAAGAAAATGAAGCAGGTAAATAATCCAGATAAAGCAGGTGCTTACATATAATGACTTGTCACCATGGCAGGTTTTTCAGCCGGTTTTACAGATGGTTTTCGATTTTGAAAGCCGTCTGTAAACTGGCTGTCAAATTTTATCAGGGACAACTATGTAAAATCCGTACAGCGGTCCCCACTGCACATTGAACATGTTCATTCTTCCGCACTTTTTTCGGCCAGAACATGAACCTGTCAATGCAAAGGGTGAGGGCTTTTTCTGTACATGGCCCCAAAACAGAGCAAATACAGGTTGGATAATCCGACCGATATTTGCTCTGTGCCGTGTAAACGGCCCCTAACAGTCAGAAAGAGCTGCTGGAAATCACTTTCTATTCTAAGGACAGGAGCTTTATTGGGTCATGTACCTTATCTACAATGTACCAGAAAAAAGAAAATAGGGCCCTCACCTGGTGTCAAAAAAGCCGCTCATCCTGGCACATGTAAGAGCAGTACAGAACATGTAGTACTGCACTGTACTGTAAAGAGGCGCTACTACATAAAGAGTGTAGTTTCGAGATACAATGTCCCAAGACAATTCATTGCATGATGGAAATATTGTACCCTGAGGCCAATGTATCTTGAGGGGCCACTGTATATAGGTAATACAGATACCGTACTATTGTTAGCACATTAACAGTGGAAGCGCTTTAAGCCAAGATGTTAGATATCATAACTGCACTGACATCCATAGACTTAAAGGTATAAATAGACACAGGTGTCTATTTGACATATTGTGCTATTACTAGGTAAAGTATGCCAAACTAAATTAGGGATGAGTCTATAACTCTCCCATCATCTTTCTAAGAAGTACCAACTGAGCAGAGACCTATGTATAGCCCTACTGTACTACAAACCCCAAAACTTACACTGCTTTTATTTCAGAAAGGGAAAATCTCTCCTTAGGGAGAGCGCCTATATAGGCGTGTGGAGATTCGAAATTGCCTTTTGCACTCCACGAAGCATCTGCATATCACACAAGACATGATGGGAAAGGAGCTGAGAAGCTCAAGCGCCCTCTGTTGGATTTAACAAATCCTCAATTTGCTTTTGACCCACTGGGTCTTTGGAAAGCAAAAGGGATATTTAGCCAAGCCAGCATCACTCATCTATATACAGCTGTTTCAGGGTGTTTGCCCCTCGTCTGTACAGAGCAGAGCGATGCTGGCTTGGCTGAGTGAGAGGCAATGAGTGGCTCAGAAAGGGAAGATCTCTCCTTAGCTTTTTGCTTTTATTTGTAATCCAAAAACCCTTCACTATTTCTTGGAAAGCAACCTCCATATCGAGCAGTCACCACTAAAACCGTTTCAGTCAGGGTGCTGATTCTGGTTTAGAGATCTTGGTTAACAAAGATGGACTCAAAACCTAATATCACCTGTCTGGCTTATTGGCATGCCCTTCAGTGTTTAAATATTTGCTAAATCCCACCAGACCCCTGGAATAGTTCTGTTATCCTTAATTTTTTTTGTTTTTTCTTCCTTATTTACTTTTCCAATTATTTTGGTCTCATCCAGACTCTATTATATATATATGAATGTATTCTCCTTTTGACTTACACTATTTACAGTAATATTTTGGGAATCCCCAATGGATGTATTCTGTTAATCTGATTTACTATTGCCTTGAATTAATGCTCAAAAAGAGCTTGCTACATGGTTTATCTGAGAGCCGATATGATAGAGGGAGAGAAGATGAGCTCTATGAAAAGAGAAGAGCAGAGGAAATTGTGAGTAAAACATTAGTCCTGCTTATCCTGCCCGTACATAGGTGATCAACAGGTTTATCTTCATGTCTTTCCCCATTTGCACCTATCCATACTTTTTAGAACAATTAAGCTTATAAACCATGTGAAGCTGCATATTTGTTTGTCACCCCTGATAATTTACCATCACGTAGAACCCAAATTCAAAACAAAGTATGCAGACTTTTTTCTGAACTAGTCCGGAGATCTCATTGTCTTGCGGTACAGAATAACTGTTCGACTGGAAATAGACTGCATGGGCTATGGTAATGGTAATTATAATGAACTTTGCTTTTTTGACAGCATTTTTCTTCATGCCTTAATCCAGGGTCATACTATCCCCAGACTACAGTGCAATGATACAGTTTTGTTTTTATTTTTTTTAGGAGAAAAAGGAGACCGTTGCATTTCCTCCAATTTGTAAAACCTCCCCTACAGTCATATCACACACTATAAGGGTAAGTGATATAATGATTGTTCAGTATGTACCCTTATGTAAGATTTGAGTGTTCTGGAATACAAAGAGCTGTGTAAATATGCTGTTATGTCATGCATGGAATCTGGCAGGCCCTAAGGAGTAGAATAATAATCTATATCTCTGCAAATGATGTAGTGGAATTAAGTTTACTGTTAGTTTTACAAGTGCATTATCCTATGGAAGTGATAGCGAACCTTTTGAGCTTGGTGTGTCAAAATTCGTAAAAAACCTAGCTTAACTTGGGTGCCATGTCACATCTAGAAATATCAATAATTTTGTCATATTTGTAGCTGTAGTAAAAAAAAGAATAATGTTTGTGTATACACTGCCCCCTATATCTTCAGCCCCAAGTATACACAGCTAAGTATAAGGCTCCCTGTATATACAGATCTCCGTATATACACTGCCCCTATTTCCTCAGCCCCGTATCTATACAACTCAGTATAAGGCTTCCTGTGTATACAGCCCCTTGTGTATACATTTCCCTTATATTCTTAACTCCACGTATATACACTGCTCCCTATATACAGCTGAGTATAAGGCTTCCTGTATATACAGCCCCTTGTGTATACACTGCCCCTTGTATTCTCAACTCCACGTATATACACTGCCCCCCTCTATACAGCTGAGTATAAGGCTCCTTGTAGATTTAGCCCCCAGTATATAAAGCTCAGTATAAGGCTCCCTGTATATACAGCCCCCTGTGTGTACACTGCCCCCTATACCTTCACCGTCTCCCCCATGTATCGCGCTGCATCTGCAGCACCACTCCTCTAAGCATTTTGTGTATGGCTCCCTCCATAGCCGTGTATGACTGGTTCATCAGCCTATCGGAGCCTGTGTCAGTTTTAGTGTAGGAGCTGGAAGTTCTGGATGAAAGCAAGAGGAGAGACGCGTCCTCAGGTACCAAGGTCTGGATACAAGGAGAGGGGGCTGTGTGTAGTTTCATGCTTCCTGTCTCTTGCTGGATAGGCTGTGGGTGGTTCTATAGCAGTGATTAGCATATCAGATCCATATTCCTAGCTCATCTAATTGCACTGACATGAGTGCAAGAGATGTAATCTGTAGTGCAGAAGGCTTTAACGCTCCAAGTAAACAATTAAAAGTAATTAATCTCCTTTGTTTGTTAGGGTATGTTGACACCGCGTGTTGGATCTGAAAAACGCATCCAAAATCCCTGTGTAAATCGCATCCAAAACGCATCCAACACAGAGGTGCATGCTTGGCTATGTTTTGGCTGCAGCAGAAACGCACCCTATAGTTTTAAATAGTGTGTCTGCTGCGTCAAATGTATGAAGAATTGTCATGTCAATTCTTTGAACGGATCCGAAAGACGCATCAAAAGGCACATGTAAAACACGCATCGGCGATCAGACGTCTGAACGCTGAACTTTAAAAGCAAATTAAATCACACTGCACATTGTTAAATGCGTGTTTGGGTCCATTTAGGGTCAGAAACACAGATCCAAACATGCATCTAAAAGTGTATGCAAACATGGAGTCAACACGCCGTGTGTACATACCCATAGAGATAACACACTTTGTTCTCAAGCTACCGGTAGTCCTGTGTGCCGTCCTGTGGTGACATCACTACCTGCTTTCAGATAAGACAGAGCAGAGAGAGAGAGCAGATGAGAGCCGGACGGTAACAAGGAAAACGTGTACACTCAGAGTAGATAAAACCTCTCTTACCTCTTGACCAGGGAAAGACCAAAAGAGGAATGTATTTGGAAAAAGTCTTAATGTTCCCTACATGTTGAACGCTAATCTTTGTAGTGAGACAACCCCTTTAAGACCCTGTACACATGTTTTGACTGAATGTCACCAACATAAGTCCAGATACCATAAAAAAGGTGTTCTAATATATACTGTGGTGTAGTCCTATAGACCAAGCATAGTCTCTTTTGGACAATATTTCACTTTATGTGCAGAATAGTGAGTAGTGTTGATAGTCATGACAGTGACCTTCAGGGCCACAGGACCATGATGCTAGCCTCACTAGTGTGGTGGCCATCTGACATGAATAGCCATTGTGGCAACTGGAGGGATGTGGTCACCTGGAAAACCATTTTATTTATAAAAAAAATTAATCCAGGATGCATGTGCTCTTTTTGGAGCACCCTACTCTGCTATAAAATGTTGGGATGGGACCCTGTTTTACTCAGACCCCACTGTTCCCCTGGTAAATATGCCTTAATAGTTTCACATGAGAAAACTTCTTTGAGGACAATGAAGCAGAAATTAAAAGAACTAAATGCTAATTTTGTAAACTGATTTTGCAAATATTAACTGTGTTGAGCCAGTTGTTTCATGCCTGAGCCAGACAGTTGTGCATTGATCCAGTGTCCATAGCCATGTTGGCATGTTTTGCATCGGTCCAGTGTCCATAGCCATGTTGGCATGTTGTGCATCAGTCCAGTGTCCATAGCCATGTTTGCATGTTGTGCTAAGTCCATGTCCATAGCCACGTTGCATGTTGTGCATCAGTCCAGTGTCCATAGCCATGTTTGCATGTTGTGCATAAGTCCAGTGTCCATAGCCACGTTGGCATGTTGTGCATCAGTCCAGTGTCCATAGCCATGTTTGCATGTTGTGCATCATTCCAGTGTCCATAGCCACGTTTGCATGTTGTGCATCAGTCCGTGTCCTTAGCCATGTTGGCATGTTGTGCATCGGTGCACTGTCCATAGCCATGTTGGCATGTTTTGCATCAATTCAGTGTCCATAGCCATGTTGGCATGTTGTGCATCAGTCCAGTGTCCATAACCATGTTGGCATGTTGTGCATCAGTCCAGTGTCCATAGCAATGTTGGCATGTTGTGCATCAGTCCAGTGTCCACAGCCATGTTGGCATGTTGTGGATCGGTCCAGTGTCCACAGCCATGTTGGCATGTTGTGCATCGGTCCAGTGTCCACAGTCATAGTTGGCATGTTGTGGCATGACGGTCCAGTGTCCACAGCCATGTTGGCATGTTGTGCATCGGTCCAGTGTCCGCACCATGTTGGCATGTTGTGCATCGGCTCCAGTGTCCACAGCCATGTTGGCATGTTGTGCATCGGTCAGTGTCCGCAGCCATGTTGGCATGTTGTGCATCGGTCCAGATGTCCACAGCCAAATTATCCTGTAGTGATTTTGTTTATTTTCTATGAGTATATTGGTGTTTTAACAATGATAGATTTCTCTTTGTTCATTTATAGAGATGTAGTTGGTCTGGGCGAGGAACTAGACTTGTCCAGGACCTATTCTTCTCCATGCAGCTGTCTGACACACAGAAGACACCCAACAGACATCCCAGTCTGAAGGATGTTGGCGTAAGTGCATGAGTATCCTAATTCAAATCTATTTTAAAGGGGTTTTGCCATGAAGTAAAATTGACGTGGGAAGTTTGAAAATGAACTAATAAACATTTTCACCATTCATCATTATTAAAAATTCTGCACCATTTTTATTTTAACTGCTCCTTTAGTGATCCATTGTTTACAACTCATCTCCAGGGGATACGACCAGGTCTGTGAGCTCCTCAGTCCTGGTCGCAAATGCTCAGACATCACCTCTCCTCTCAAGTAGCTACTGAGTGTTCAAACCCCAGGTGCTGCCATTCTACTCCTGTCCTTTGGACTAGTTAGTAAGTCGAAGAGTGCAAATAGAAAAAGAACCCTCAATTAGGTATGTGCATTGATAAAGAGGAAAAAAAAATCCACATGTTAAGTTCCTGCAGGGATTTGAACCAAGGACCCTTGTGCTGCAAAGCAAAAATTTTACCTCCGAGCTACAGTGTAGCTACTTACAATTCTATACATAAACAGACCTTTATTTGACTAGAGACAGGAAAGGCCTGGTGACATCATCCTGCTCGGTCACATGATATGCAATTCAAACAAATCACACATGTCCCCTTCTGAGCACACAGAGCTGAATGCAGGAGGTATGAAATGAGATTGTGGCAAAACCCCTTTTATTATCTGAATATTATATGTATAATTTTTTTTAAAACTGAATTGACAAATCATTTGTTTATGCAGAAAATGCCATTACATTGTCTGCTCTCTGTATTTGGAGCATTATGCACATTAGTTTCTCTCGATTGTGAGGACTCCAAATCATAACAGTGAGAATGGGCAGTAGGTTGTTCAGGAGTTAGCAATGATCTCCTTGGGCATCGCTGGGATACAGGTTTGAACATCCCACAACAAACACACTACCATCCTTCAAAGAGTTTGTATGTTCTTTCCCGTGTTTCCCATGGGTTTTCATTCGATACTTCAGCATCCCCACACACAAAAAATATCTGAATCTTTTTATATTGAGCCCCAGTATAGGAAAGTACCCAATGTGTAATCAGCTTGTTGATTAAACAGGTGCTGTAAAAAACAAAAAATAAATAAATAAATGATGTGATGCGAAAAAGGTGGTGATCCTAAAGTCCTAAGCAAGAAATCATAATATTTTTTTTACTTGCATTTTGAGATTGGTGGGCTAATATCTTCTATCAGAGTCATGTCCCATCCATTACCTTTTTTTAGTACTTCCAGCAGGCTTGGACTGGGCCATCTGCCTGACCGGAAACACAGTTTCCCAATAGCAGTCTGCTTTGTTTGCTTGCCTGTCCTGCATCACTCTGCATACACTCCCCACAGCTGCCTGGCAGAGTGAATATGTTTATGAATGAAAAGCCAGTGTACCAGAAGTACATAGTACTGTCATATATAGAACAAGAAGAAAAATAATTCCAAATGCCAAAATTGTGTTTTTTTTTGGTCATTTCACATCCCCAAAAATTGGAATAAAAAGTCACGTGTCATTACACTTCAGCCAACAAAAATGAGCTCTCACTCAGGTCCATAGGTATTGGTCACAGAAAATGGCACTCAACAAAAATGTTAAATTTCTTTTTAGAGGTCGGAACCAACCACATAACTACGAAACCTCTAACAAAATTAAGTTATCATAAGAAGCATTGGCCGTCAAATACGATAACATGTCCATTTAAATACTGAACAGTGAACACCAATAATAATAATAATAATAAAAAAATAAACTTTATTTATATAAGCCCAACATATTTCGCAGCACTGTACAAAGTAAGGGAATAATTACAGGACAAAAGACAGACATTACACAGTGAAAGCTACTTACAGGTGAGTACACAAGTGTGAGGGGCCCTGCTCGCAAGAGCTTCCAACCTAAGAGGGTGCCTGGGGGAAACAAATTGGGAGAAGAGCTAAATTTACAATGGCCCAGCCAGGCTTTTAATAAATAGGGGGAGGATTACATAAAAATTTGTGAACCTTCCTCCATTACAGTACATCTATATACTGATAAGTGCCTGTGAGTGGCCCTAGTGGGGGAGTGACAAGGTTCTGGTGTGATAGAAGGTGGTGAGATAACAATTAGTGGTTTTGGTAGGCCTGCCTGAGAAGATGTTATTTTTTCATGACTCTCTTAAAACTGCGAAGGCTGGGAATTGTGCCCAGATGGTAAGTGGTAGAAATGTCCAGAGAATGGGTGATGCAAGCACGTGCAAAATTCTTGAAGACGGCAAGGGAGGTTCGAATGATTGTAGTCTGTAGTTTGATGTCCGTCTAGCTGGAGCGGAGAGTGCGGGCAGGGTGGTAGACCAGAGATTAGGGAGGAGAATGTATGGGGTGCACACTGTGGAGAGCTTTATGAGTGAGAGGATAAGTTTAAGCTGTATACTGTACTGGATGCAACCATGCAGTGACTGACACAGGGTAGCGGCATCAGTATAGCGGCAGGAGAGAAAGGACAAGCCTGCTGCTGCATTCGGATAGATTGGAGTGGGGAGAGTTTACAGAGAGGATACCGATAAGCAAGGAGTATTTACAGTAGTCAAGACGAGAATGAATAAGAGCAACAATGAGAGTTTGAGTTGTTTCCCAGTGAGAAAGAGACGGATTCTGAGATGTTTTTCTTGAGGTGCAAGTGTCAGAGAGATGGGCAAGGATAGGATATAATGGGGTGAAGGTCAGATCATAGTCTAGAATAACGCCCAAGACATCGGGCCTGTTGCCTAGGTGTTATGGAGATGCCACACCACTGAGAGAGAAATAGTAGATGGGGGTTGGTTAGCAGATGGGGGAAAAACAAAAGTTCGGTTATGTGAGGTATTAGTGGAGATAGAGAGAGGACATGATGTCAGGACAGCGGACAGACAGTCACGGTGTTTTGTAGCAGGGCAGATGGAGTGAGGTCTCGAAGAGGTGTATAATGAGTGTCATCGCGTAGAGTGGTACTGGAAGCCAAATCTATTGATGGTTTGGCCAATGGGGCTTGTATAGATTGAGAAGAGGAGTGACAAGAACTGACCCCTGAGGACCCCTACGGCTACGAGGGGAGAGAGATGAAGTAGAACCTGCAAATGAAGACACTGAAGGAAGCGGTCAGAGAGGGAGTAAGAGACAAGCGAGAGCAGTGTCCCTGGATTCGCAATGGTGCATGACATCGCTTGAGGAGAAAAATGGAGATCAACCAAGTGTTCAAATGAAGCAGAGAGGGAAAAAAACCAGAAGAAACCACAACGAGTATTTGCCCCTGAGATTTAGCAGTGTGGAGATCGTTCGAGACTTTAATTAGAGGCAGTGTTCCTGTGGATTGTAAAGAGAGGAAAACCAGATTGTATGAGGATCCAGAGAGAGTTTGCTGAGAGATAGCCAGGATTAGGCGAGAGTAGACCAGGCGTTCCAGGAGCTTAGAGATGAAGGGGAAGGTTAGAGACTGGTCGGTAGTTGGCACACAGGATGGGTCCCGTGAGGTGTTTTTTAGTAGGGGAGTTAAAGTAGCCATTTAAAGGGAGGATGGGAAGATCCCAGTGGAGAGAGAGAGGTTACCTGATTGCAAGTAAGGTGAGAGAGGATAGCTGGAAAATAGACTGGAGAAGGTGGGATGGAATGGGGTCGCTAGAGGCATTGGTGGGGCGAGCCTGACAGGAGAAACCTGGATACTTCTTCTTCTGTCGTTGGGTCATAGAGCTGAGACCACACTAGAGGATGTGCGGGGAGGGACAAGGATTGCTTCTGCTTGGGTTTGTGATGAGATGTTTGTGCCGGTAACTGTCAATTTTGTCTTTGAACGTGAGTGGCCAGTCATCCAGCAAGAGGTCATAGACCCGGGGCTGAACTTTAGGCCTGAGAAGTATGGGAAATGGGTCAAACAGCGTTTTGGGTGTTGTGTAAGGTTGAGAATGGGAGGTGAAATATTTTTTTTTGGCGCTGTGAAGGCAGTGTGAATGTCCTGATCATGAATTTGTAGTGGAGAAAGTACTGCAGGTAGCTTCGACTGATCTCCACAGACGTCAGCACACCTGGAGCAATCGTTGCAGTAACCGAGTCCTGAGGTGTGTGCCAAGGCTCTGCCCGGCTTCTGACTCCAGGTGGTCGGTGGTGAGTGGTGCCAATCTGTACCAGGGAGGTCTGTGCGAGTTCTCGGTTGTATATTTGACAGCCATCAGGACAGGAGAGGGATGAGATTAGGGGGCAGTGAGGACTGTATGGGTGTCTATGAGTTCCTGGGGTGTTAATGGAGCGGATAATTCTGAATGGGTGAAGGGCAGGTGTTCCAGAGAAGGCGAGAATTGATAGTAAAAGAGATAAGCTTATGATCAGGAGAGAGCATAATGAAAATTGCTGAGGGTTAGAAATTGAATGATAGACGAAAGAAGACCAGATCAAGAGAGTTCCCATCCTTGTTTGGGTGGAGAGTCCGTAAACTGCATGAGGCCCAAGAAGAAAGAGTTCAGTGAAGAAACTGAGGGGCAGGAAGAGACCATGGGTCATAATTGGGATGTTTGAAATCACCCCATGATGAGAGTGGGCATCTTCAGAAGAGAGGAAATAGGGGAGCCAGGCCGCGAAATTATCCCCAGAAATTGGCGGGGTTGCGCCGGGGGACTGTACCAGCCTGCTGACTCTGAAGGAAAAATGGCCGAAAGAGCCTAATGGTGTGGACTTCAAAAGAGGGGAAAGTGAGGAGGGTGCGGGAGGAATGACCTGGTTAAGTGCAGTGTGGAAGAGAGAAGTAATGCCGACTCCTCCAACCCGGCCTGTTCTCGGGTCTTGGGGGTGGTGGGAGCAGTGTAGGCCGCCATAGGTTGATAGTCGGCGAAGGGAAGCGGTGTCAGAGTGCTGGAGCAATGTTTCTGTAGGGCCAGCAGTTGAGAGGAATGAGAAGAAACAGGTCATGAATCAGCATGAGTTTTTGTTGCCAACAGATCGGGCATAACACAGGGCACATCTTTAAAAGGGGCAGGGAAAGACGACAATCGAATAGCAAAGCAGGTTAGCAGGGTTTTTCTAATTGGGGGAAGGAGGAAGGAAGTTGGATGAGCATAAAGGAACGAGGGCCGGGGTTAGGAGAGATGTCACCTGGCGCGAGAAGCAGGAGAATGAAAACGACAGCCAGATGGTTAAGTGATTAGTATTGAGCGGCGTTTGTAGCAGCACTGAATGCAAGCAGGGCGAATTTGGTGGTTAAAAAGGGAAACATTGTGTGGGATGTATACATGGGTAAGGGTAGATTAGAGGCGCTGATATGGATAGAATTGTCAGGGTTTAGACTGGGTGGTAACAGTAGAAGGGAGAATGCTGCAAGTAAGATAAGCATTAGTGAGCATGGTGAATGAGTTTGTGTAATCTAAAGATAGGTACTCACAGAAAAGCCTTCCTCGGGCCCCCTTAATGCCCATTTCGGGTCCCATTTTCGGTCATATTTCTTCAAGATCACTTACAAACTAATCACTTTCAAATCTAGCAATTTCAAATCATTGCACTAATAAAGAAGCAACGATTGACCCGAGGTTCAAGATTGACCCTCAGCTAACAACATTATAGTGTGCTCCCTGAGCTGGTCATTTCCTATCATCAGTGAACTCAGTGTGTTGTAAATGGGTGGAGTAACAAATGCCCTTCACAGAAAACAGACTTCTATGTAAGATATTGGATCAAATGGCTGAATAAAACAAGGGACATTAGGACCACCAGACCTGGGATGCTGTCTGTTCAACATAAATCATTCAAATGCACAATATAATACAGCAGATATTTCAGAGGGATGGCTGAGGATTGTAGTTCACACACATACCAATTCAAATGCACAATATAATACAGCAGATATTTCAGAGGGATGGCTGAGGATTGTAGTTCACACACATACCAATTCATATGCACAATATAATACAGCAGATATTTCAGAGGGATGGCTGAGGATTGTAATTCACACACATACCAATTCAAATGTACAATATAATACAGCAGATAATTCAGAGGGATGGCTGAGGATTGTAGTTCACACACATACCAATTCAAATGCACAATATAATGCAGCAGATATTTCAGAGGG
This sequence comes from Phyllomedusa bahiana, assembly GCA_025379985.1. Classification (NCBI taxonomy): domain Eukaryota; kingdom Metazoa; phylum Chordata; class Amphibia; order Anura; family Hylidae; genus Phyllomedusa; species Phyllomedusa bahiana. The sequence continues at coordinate 11,446 of JAODAL010008702.1, read as the reverse complement.
ATGGCTGAGGATTGTAGTTCACACACATACCAATTCAAATGCACAATATAATACAGCAGATATTTCAGAGGGATGGCTGAGGATTGTAGTTCACACACATACCTGTGAAAAGAGGGAGAAAGACATGATCAGATGATAGCAGGATGCCTCGGTCATATTTCTTCAAGATCACTTACAAACTATCACTTTCAAATCTAGCAATTTCAAATCATGCACTAATATAGATGCACGATTGACCCAAGGTCAGATTGACCTCAGCTAACAAAATTATAGTGTGCTCTGAGCTAGTCATTCCTATCATCCTACCATAAAAGTAAAGTCCTTCAAAAATGGTGCAATTTTGTTTTTGTTATGTTCCACCCTTTTAAAAAAAAAAATCATTTTCCCAATACATGCTAAGGTATGATCAATGGCACCATTAAAATGTACATCTTGTTTCGCAAAAACAAGCTCATGACTATATAGACAGACAAATAAAAAAGTTATGGCTCTTGGAAGATGGGAAGGAGAAAATGAAAATCAATAATGCGAAAATAGTTGTGACCTCTAGGGATTAAAGTTTTCCCATGTTTTTTACTTCCTGGTTAGGCTCTTTGGCTTCCTCTCTTTCCCATCGCACACATTTATGGCGAATCCATGGAGTATGAAAGTAGGGCTTTGTCTAGGGCACCATTCAACCTCTGGTGTAAGGAGGCACAATTTAAATGGGTTTTACCTTAGTGCAATATTCCTTTATGATTCCGGCTGATAACTTGCTTTTAGCCGGCTTCAGAGAATGGGGAGAAGGGTGCTGTGTAACCAGCGGGTGTTAGCTGCGCAATACCTCTACAAAGCCCTTTACCGCTACTATGAGGTACATATACGCCATATGTCGGTAAGGGGTTAATGAAATCTGTTGTTCTGTCTCATCAACCATTTTAGTATCTGGTCTGAATAATCTTTACTATTGTTTGGGGTCAGAGTTTATATACATTGCTATAAAATTTTGAGGATGGCTACAGACATGAAGATCACTGTTACAAGTCCCCTATGAGGAAAAGTGGGAAAAAAAAGTAAAAAAAGAAGCGCAAAAAAAAAGTAAATCACAAAACATAAAATAAAAACACAATCAAAAATAAATAAATATGTATATTTGGTATCGTCACGTGCATAAGGACCTACCCTATAAATCTGTCATGATATTTAACCCACACAGTGAACGCTGTAAAAAAAAGCAAAACAAAAAAAACAGTCGCTGAAATGAGATTTTCGTTATCCTGCAGCACATAATATGGAATAAAAATTGATAAAAAAGTCACAGAAATGCCAAAATAGTACCAATGCAAACATTAGATCATTACACAAAAAAAGCCCTTACACAGCTCTGTATAAAAAAAGTTAAATCTATCAGAAGATTGTAATACATAAATATTGTTTTAGAAAATAAAACACTTTTTCAAAGTGCTTTAGCATAAAAAAACTATATAAATTTGCTATCGCCATAATCGTATCGACCCACAAAGTAAAATTAACTTGTCTTGTTTACTGCACAGTGAGCGATGTTAAAAATAAAAAACATTACTACTACTACTACTACTAGCTACTACTACTACTACTACTACTACTAGAATTGCAGTGTTTTATTCACCCTGGCATCCAAAAATCGAATTTAATAGTGATCAAAAATCCTTGTCCCCCGAAAAATGATACCAGTAAAAAACGTCAACTTATCCTGCAAAAAGCATGCCCATACATTTCTCCGTACACAGAAAAATAGAAAAGTTATGGCTCTCAGACTGTCGATACATAAAGGTGTTTTGCTTTTTGAATAAAAGTGTTTTTATTGTGTAAAACAGAAAAAAATATACAAATTTGGTATCGATGTAATCGTATCAACCTACTGAGTAAAGATAACATGTCATTTGTACCGCATGGTGACTGCTGTAAATAAAAAACTACCAGAATTATTGTATTTTGTTCCAAAGCCTCACAAAAACCTTAATAAAAAGCGATCAAAGTATCATATGAACCCCATAATGATTCCAATAAAAATGTCAACTCATCACACAAAAAACAAGCTCTTAGTTAGCTCTATATACAAAAAATATAAAAGTTATGGCTATCAGATTATGACAACATAAAAACGCGATTTTTTTATAAACACATTTCTATTGTTTAAAAGTAATAAAACATAAAAAAAGATATAACATTTATATCATTGTAATTTTACCGACCCGCATTTTTCATTTTCACTGCCTAATGCTAAAAAAATTTGTGAAACACTTGTGGGGTCGATATACTCACTACACCCCTGGATATATTCTTTAAGGAGTGTAGTGTCCAATATGGGGTGTTTCTAGGGATGTTTATTAAGTTTTAGCACCTTAGTGTGTCCGCAAACCTGAAATGGCGCCTAAATAAAATTGTATTGAAAATGAGACCCCAAAGTCCAGTAGGTTCTCATTCTGAGACTTGTGGTTGAGCCAAATAGCGCACTAGGGCCAGATATGGGAAATCTCTAAAAATGGCAGAATCTGGGGAATTGATATTAAGTTGCATTTCTCTAACATCTAACGTGTTCCAGTGAGTAATCGATAAAAATAAAAATCTTCCTAAGTGCTGTTTTGAATACTTTAAGGGATGTAGTTTTTTAGATGGAGTCATTTATGGGGGTATCTAACATACAGGCCACATCAGAACTGGACTGATCCCTAAAAATATCTATGTTGCAAATTTTCTTGCAAATGTGAAAAATTAACGAAATTTGTAAGCTCCATAATGTCGTAAAAAATAAAAATAAAAAGACATTTAAAAAATTATGCTAACCTACAGTAGACATGTGTTAGATGTTAGTTATGAACTATTTTGTGTGGAATAACTGCCTGTCTTGCACGCAGAAAATTTTGAACTTTGAAAATGGCAAAATTTTCATGACAGTATGATATTTTTCACAAATAGTGTATGGATTGTATGGACCAAAATTTCTTACTAACTTAAAGCACAATATGTCATGAGAAAACATTCTCTGAATCACATGGATAGGTAAAAGTGTCAAAAAGTTATTTTAACATACTGTGAAAAATGGTGCTCTGTTAGGGAGGTCAAAACTGGCTGCATCTTTAAGGGGTTAAAAAGGTGTGTTTGACATTGTCAGGACTGACTGGAAATTGTCATAAGTATATAGAAATAAGCAGTATTAAAAACGGAAGTGTAACACCCAGTTGTCAATTTATTACAATTCCTGGGGCAATAACAATGACACCATAATGTTTTAAGAAAATAGTTATTTAATGGGAAATGTAAGTATTTACTAAAAGAGACATGTCAGGAAAACTAGGTCTTGTTTAAAGGGAGCCTGTCACTATAAAATGCGGTTTGATCTACTGGTAGCAGGTTATAAAGCACGAGGAGCGGAGAAAATTGATATATAGAGTTGTCGGAAAAGATTTGATACAATTTGTGATCTATATATGTATATCCCTGCTCCTACTCTGCTGTGGAGTCCAGTAGGTGGTCTCATTAAATGACTCATAGCCTTCTTGTGTGAGGAGGCATACAGGGAAGGCTATCAGTTACAGATTAGGACCACCCTCTGGATTTTAAAACCCAACAAATTCTGCTCCATGTTTTCCCACAAAACTCTGTATCAATCTGTTCAGCATCTTCTACTCTGTAACTACTGGTAGATCAAACTGCATTTTTATTGTGATAAATTCGCTTTAAAGGGAACCTTTCACATAGGTTGTGCCCCCCTTGCTGAGGGGAGACCAAGCTAGTGTCAGACCTGCTGTTTCCAGCACTGTGTCCCTTATTCTGTAGGATGCTGAAGTTTTAGAGCAATTTCCCCTCAAATCTTATTCATGAGCAGTTTTTAGCTCCACCCACCAAAGGCTAGTACCGCCCACTGACAGTTATTCACATGTTTCTACCTATTCAAAGTAATAGGTTTATCAGTTGAGGTGGGTGGGGCTTGAAAAAAGCTGACACTCTGAAGGACTCTTCAAATGACTCTTCTGGCTGAAAACTGCAGATTTGAGCATTAAATACACGAAAACTACAGCATCTTACAGAATAAGGGACACAGTGCTGGAAACAGCAGGTATGACACTACCTTATTCTATCCTCAGCAAGAGGGGCAAAAACTATGTGACAGGTTCTCTTTAATAATAATCTTCATATTTAGAGAATTCATTTCTGTGCCTCCTGTAACATGTAACATCTTGTCTTGATTATTGTTTGGTTAGCTCTGAATCTCTGTCTAGAACAAGAAAAGCCTTCATTCTTGATCTAATCATTTTTGGATCAAACTTCAATTAGTAAACAATTTTAACAGTTAGACCAAAGTTAAGAGACTTCCTGAACTAGATGAAAATCTTTATTATTGAATTACTTCTCTAGCTCTTTATTGAGACACAGCCAAAGAACAAGGCTACAGCCTATTCGACTTGCCTGGAAAAGTGTATATTGCACAATTATCAAAGTGTAATGAAATACGAGTTATATATGAAAAGTAGTAAACACATCTTACATGACTAATTTGCAGTTCAGAGCAAAGAAGGAATGTGATCTTTTAGACTCTCATTAAGAAACTCAAATATTTGAGCATAAAGATTTTACCAGGAAGCTATTAGCTAATTTAAAGGACCCATGAAGTATAACTATATTAAAGATTAAAAGATGGGTAATATACATAAGATATTGGTAAAATATGAAAATATGAATTGTCTGCCAGATTTCCATTAGTTTTCTTATGAGCTTAAACTTTAAGGCCTTGTCCCCACTGCACGGTTTTTCAGCCGGTTTTGCGGACAGTTTTTGGTTTTGAAAGCCGTCTGCAAACCGGCTTACAAGCTTTTACACAGACATTAATGGTTTTTTAGACGAGACCGGATGGTATTTTTAGACCGCCGGCAGTCCGAAAAACATTGAACATGTTCATTCTTCCACCCGGTTTTCGGGTGGAAATCTATGCGAAGGAGGAGGGCTTTTCTCTGGTGACTGTGGAGAAAAGCCGCCCCCCTGTAGCAGTGTGCACGGCCCTAAAACAGTACAAATACCGACCAGGATTTCTGACCGGTATTTACACTGTGCCGTGTGATCGGCCGCTAAAGAGTATTCCAGCTTTGCAACAAATTTTAAATTGCTCCAAAGCAGCTAAATAAGAATGAACCAACTTTGCAAATACTCTTAAAACATATTTTTTGTGTCTACAGCTGTTTTTTAAACCTGTATGTCACCATGGTTACATAATATAATCTACTAAATGTTTCATGGAAAAAGCAGGGGATGTATTACAGAGGATGGTGGCAGGATTAGACTAAAAGTTTCGTTTTGCTTGTTTTAGATGCTCTGGAGCATTTTAAAATGTTTCTGTTCCATTAAATATTACAAGAGTGGAAACAAATAATATTTGGGAATAGAGTTTGCTGGACTCTAAGTAGTATGTGAAAAAATATAATAAATATTTTATAGGAAACACAGTGGAAAATCCATCATATAGCTACTGTATTAGATCTGTATCCATCAACAAACTCCTGAGTCCTCTATGTGGTTCACTACAGGTAACTATTTATACATGTATGTATATGTAGTTCAATATAACATCTATCCAGACTTTTTATTATTTTAGATGAAGCTGCTATTTATACGTGCTTTACGGTGAAAACAAATTCCCGAGACGAAAAGCAGAAAAGGCTAAGAAAAATAAATGTTTATTACATTATCTCTATGTATCCATAGATATAGTTAGAATTTGATTTGTTTTTAATGAAGATAATAAAAGGAAAACATAATACAGTCCTACTGGGATGAGAAAAAAGAGAATTGGAGGATAAAGGATAAATAGAGTTTTTGGCTTATATAATGTAAAAGAAAATATTATGTTTTCTTTCAATTTTTTAAGGATTTTTTATCACATTAGATTTGATATAGTGCATAATATTTTGTGTACACTGCAGATATTTATCTGCATATTTTTGGAATATGTATATCCTGTTTTGGTAATAAGACATGGTATGAAAATAAACATAAAGTACAATTTTAAATATATATTCTTTGTATATCATTGACGTATTTGATTTAGTTGGAAGATTGCCACTGGAATGTACCCTATAAGAAAATAAGTGGAGAGACCAGATTGCAGATCAAGGCACATTTAAAGGTAATGAATGTTCAAGCAATTACATAGAGTAAGGTGTGTTTGTATTATTCTAAAAAATACTAGTTTTATGCAACATTATCATTTGAATTGCCACAATTTTTACAAATATTATTCAGTGAAAAGAAGAAAAATAAATACATAAACTAAACGTCATAATGAAGCAAATGCATAAATATCTTCTAATTAGAAAAGTGTGCTTGTTTTGTCTAGGGGATTATCATTACAGCAGAGGAAAATGGCCACCGGGCTCCTTCCTATGTAGAAACCTGTCCTTGACTGCAGCACAGCAGAAGGACAGACTCGAAGTTACTTTCTGCCATAGTCATCCCAAGAGACTTGAAGTGTGAGGGCTGTTTTTTTACAAAAATAATATATATATATATATATATATATATATAATATGATAATATATATATATATATATATATATTATATATTCCATATATATCTACAGTGGAGAAAAAAAGTATTTAGTCAGCCACCAATTGTGCAAGTTCTCCCACTTAAAAAGATGAGAGAGGCCTGTAATAGACATCATAGGTAGACCTCAACTATGAGAGACAAAATGAGAAAACAAATCCCGAAAATCACATTGTCTGATTTGGAAAGAATTTATTTTCAAATTATGATAAGTATGATTACTTATATAAAAATTACATGACATTGGGGCCACGATGGGCAAAAAAACAATAACTGATACTTACCTACCTGACCTTCAATTCTGCCGTCCATCTGCTCCTCTTGACTTCTGGATTCTCTTACATTCATTTACAATGGAGCATGAGCCTCTCCAGGATGTTGGGGCGAGAACCTTGAAGTCAGGAGGAGTGGATTGCCGAGGAGCTCTGGTGAGGCGTCAGCACAGGTAAGTATCAGTATTTTTCTTTTTTTGTCCAGTCTGGCCCCAATATCATGTAATGATTTTAGTGGACAGCTATAGATTATACAACTTTCTAAGATACTTTGGGGAGATTTAATGTTCCATACATCAATCTGAAACCTAGGTCTGCTGGAGTAAGATTCTCCAAATCTATTAAGGGTCACAAGCTTCTTAATAAATTTGCTGTGGATGTGTGTGCACCACAAACTGATATATTCACTAGCTAAGAGCTACAATTTACAGAAAGTTCTAAATTGCAGTAAATGTATAGGGGTGTTGTAGGCCTACTTTTTGGGTAAAATGCTGTGAAGAAGCAGAATAAAATGGTAACCTTTTAAAATGTTCCCCCCGTGCCAAAATATACTATTTTAAGACAGAGCTGGATAACTGTCAACTACATACTGATTAAAGGGGTTGTCTCACTGCGAAGATTGTAGCTAAGAAGAAGGGGCACATAAAAAAAACCCAATTTTCCATGGGGTTTTTTTTAAAAAAAGTTGAACTGTATGCTACCACTCGTCCAGAGTCCCTAAAATCCACTTTCTTGTCCCACAGAACCCGTCTTCTGATTTTTCCCCTTTCTTTTGGCCCCTTTCTTGTCGTTGTAAGGGCCACGCCCGGAGGGAACTCGGGGACCCTTTCTACGCACCCCCTCTAAAGCCCTTCCCCTTACCAGGAAAAATCCCCGGCGCCTGATGCACGGGGCATGCCTCATTTTATCCCATCGCCGGGCCGCGGACCTGCCCCGTGCTGTATATTATTGCTCCTCCCCGGGTCACTCCCAAGGGCTATACCGCTGCCGGCCGCCTGTGACTTTTCCGGGCGTCGGCATTAACTGCGCCCCCCTTGAACCCCGGCGGCGCAGAGTCAGCAGCTGGCGCATTTTTTGGGCTGCTTCACAAAAAGGAAAGCAAGCCATTCTTTTACCCCCCTTCTGCTTTCTCATTGCGAGATACGGTGAACTGACGCCGCATCTACAGCCCCGGCGACGCAGGGGGGTGACAGAGGGTCGTCACATCCCCTGCCCCGGGGGACTGTAATCGGCGCTCAGTGACCCGTATCACAGCAATAGAGAAAGCAGAGGGGGTAATGAATCGGCTCTGCTTTTCTTAGTGAAGCCCCACACAAGCGGCAGCTGCTACTCGCGCCGCCGAGTAAAGGGGTTTCAGTTAACCGACCGCCCGGCAAAGTCACCAGGCGGCCGGCAGCAGGGATAGCCTTGGGAGCGACCCGGGGGGGGGGCAAAAATTACTAAGCACGGCGCAGGTCCGCGCATGGGGGGATCGGGAAACACAGTTAGTTGTGAAGCCTGGGGCAGGGTCACACTCTCCCGGAACGTCTTCCAGTTTAGAGAGCTGTGATTTTTCTGTCCCTTTCTAAAGCCACAGACTGAGGAAACGGGGGCGGGGCACGTATGGGGAAAGCTGCGTGATTAGTCACCATTTAAGCCTGTTAGTGACACGCCCACTCAAAAAAAGACACCCCCTTTATTTGAAATGCGGGGTTAAAAAAAATGAACCAACGGGTTTCAAGACCGGGGGGAGAAAACCCCCTTTTAAACTTTGTTTTCCTTAAACAAGAAACCCTATTTCAGTTGATCAATCTGGACAGTTGGATATAAAAAAAATAGTTTAGTCTCCAACTGTAAAAAAGGTTCTTTACTGTAAAAGCAGTGATGGTGTTTTCCATGTGAACTGGCATTATAATCCCTAAAGAATAATTTTTCAGGGGCCTTGTTTGGAAAAAGGGGGTGTCCTTTGATACAAGGTAAAGTTCAAAAGCTGACAGGAATGTCCTTGTTTGGTGACCGGTGGGGATCCCAGCAGACAGAATGCCACATATGTAAAATCCTGACATGTCTCTATTACCATTTTAAAAATTTAAAAAAAAACAAAGGCATTTTAGTGTCTAATCACCAGCTACTTTACTGATATAACTACCCTCTTGTTGCAGAATAACCTGTATCACAGGCGAGTCAAAAGAGTCAATAGTGAGACCAGCCTAGGAGAAGAAAATCCATACATTCTGGAGAGCACAGAGTCCTTTTTCTTAAAGGTAATGTCCTTTATTTTCTGCTAAGAATATTTAAAAGGACTTTTGTTTCACATAAATGAGTACCCCCACTTTTTTGTACTATTTTTATTATATTTTTTTTTCATGAGACAACACTGAAGGTATTACTCGTTGACACAATATAAAGTAGTCAGTGTACAGCTTGTATAACTGTCTAAATTTGGTGTGCCTTCAAAACAACTCAATACATAACCATCAATGTCTAAACCGCTGCCAACAAAAGTAAGTACACTCCCAAGTGTAAATGGACAAATTGTACCCAAAGTGTCAAGATTTTGTGTGGCCACCATTATTTTCCAGCACTGTCTTTACTCTCATGGAGTTCACTAGAGGTTGCAGCCACTGAAATCTTCTTTCACTCCCCTATGACAACATCACGGACCTGGTGGATGTTCGAAACCTTCCGCTCTTCCACCTCCCGTTTGAGGATGTCCCACAGATGCTCAATAGGGTTTAGGTCTGGAGACATGATGTCCAGTCCAGCACATTTAACCTCATTTTCTTTAGCAAGGCAGTGGTCGTCTTGGAGGTGTGTTTGTGGTCGTTAGTATGTTGGAATACTGCCCTGTGACACAGTTTCTGAAGGATGAGGATCATGCTATGCTTCAGTATGTCACAGTACATATTGGCATTCGTGGTTCCCTCAATGAACTGTAAGTCCCCACAGCCAGCAGCACTCATGCAGCTCGAAACCATTACACTCCCACCACCATGCTTGACTGTAGGCAAGACACACTTGTCTTTGTACTCCTCACCTGGTTGCCACCACATAAGCTTAGCACCATCTGAACCAAATAAGTTTATCTTGGTCTCATCAGACCACAGGACATAGTTCCAGTAATACATGTCCTAAGTCTGCTTTTCTTCAGCAAACGGATTGTGGGCTTTTTTGTGCATCATCTTTAGTAGAAGCGATGCAGACCAATTTAATGCAGTGTGCAGTGTATGGTCTGAGCACTGACAGGCTGACCACCACCTCTTTAACTTAAGCAGCATTGCGGGCAGCACTCATACATCTATTTTGAAATGAAAATCTCTGGATATGATGCTGAGCACATTCACTCAACTTCTTCGGTCGACCATGGTGAGGTATGTTTTGAGTGGAACCTGTCTTGTAAATGTTCTGTAAGGTCTTGAACACCATGCTACAGTTCAATTTTAGGGTGTTGGCAATCTTCTTATAACCTAGGCCATCTTGATGTAGAGCAACAATTATTTTTTCAGATCTTCAGAGAGTTCTTTGCCATGAGGTAGCATGTTGAACTTCCAGTGACCAGTATGAGAGAGTGTGCAAGCGATAACACCAAATATAAAACACTTGCTCCTCATTCACACCTGAGACTTTGTAACACTAACGAGTCACATGACGTCAGGTATGGAAAATGGCAAATTGGGCACCATTTGTTCATTTTCACTTAGGGCTGTACTCACTTTTGTAGCCAGCGTTTGACATTTATGACTGGGGTTTGGTTTTTTGGTGGGGATAAAAAAAATTTTCAAAGTTATCAAGCGTACATGTATTTTCATTGTATCCCAAAAAGGGATTCTTCGTGTTTCCCTGAAAAAATATAATCAAAATTTTCAAAAAAGGAAACGGTTCTCCTTTTGTGAGTATTGTATTGTTTGATTTTTCCCAATTTAAGAAATACTCTGTGCAATTTTTATAAGATTTGATAGATTTTTTTTTTTTCGGTTAAATGTTGTAAATCACAGGTTATTGGTACAAATAATAGAACAACATAGTTATTTATTATTATTATTATTTGCTTTAATAATAGCACTAATGAATTCATAGTTGATTGGACTTCTTAATGTTTGGACAAATATATGTTATGTCTAACTTGACACCGTTATGTTCAAAAAATGTTCATAGATTTCTATCCCATTTATCCCATTTACGTTAATTTTATGTCTTAATGTGAGATAGGCAGTATGTTAAGGAATATGTACCATGTTTCTAATGCATTAACAGATATTTTGATTATTTTGTATGCAGTCTCAGCAAAAAAAAAACGGGGGAAGTGACAACTTTGGGGGCAAGAGCTCCATTTCTTTACTGGGGTGGGACCAAGAAACTTAAAAGGGACTCGACGGAGCATGGACTTTATCAACATATAATATTTCCCAAAAAGTAATACAAAAACCCCGAGCCCTTACATAAGGGGGGCAATAAAAGGCAAAAGTTTCATTTAAGACTCAAAAGTGTTTGTAGATGGAACTGGCAATGGTGTATGGAATGAGGCTGGTGTAATAGAAAAGTCACCTGAAGATCTCCAAAACAGATATGTAGATTACATTGAAGATGAAGGGTTGGAGAGATTCTCTGACACTGAACTCAAGATAATTCGAGGACT